>JAVJIF010016676.1:0-120339 GCA_038442645.1 Agave tequilana
TAAAGAAAGAGAAAAATGTTAGTATTTTGAAAACACATTTTGAAAGAAAAATATTTGAAATATTATTGTAAGTTTAAGTAATCTATAAGTTATAGGAAAACCGAATTTTCATTCCTAAACTTAGTCTCTATTCAAAAATTTATTATCAATCAAAGTAAGGAGTCAAATTGTACTTCTCATCTAGTCTATTACTTTACCCTAAGTCATATGCACCTTGTGACCGTGAAAATTTTGACTAAGCGTTCTTTAACTCTAACTCTTATGCCTTATATATATATATATATATATATATATATATATATATATATTATATATATATATATTGGTGGTATTATTCCTTAGTTTTATTAGGCTTTCTAATCTGCCCATGTAACGAGCCTTTAATCGGTGACTCCCAGACCAAACAGTCTTAGGGCACTGGGTGAGAAAACACCCCAAGGACTTAAGGACTCAAGCAAACAAGGTCACAAACTAAGGATTTTATTATATGAACCACTTTTAGGCGTGAATACTTATGCTTTATTAGGCACAAATACCCAGCTTAATCAGAGAATTTTTATATATTTTTTTCTCAAACTTATCTAATCATCTTTCGCATAAATACCAAGGCTTACTTAGGCCAAAGCACCTAGCTAATCAATAATTAGATTTGTTCATCTTTCATAGATTTTTTTTTACAAGGCATAAGAATCTTTGTTTTTGACCCTAAGTATGTAAGTGTATGAAGTGTGCATATTTCATTAAGGTAAAGATCAAGACTAAATTACTTTGACAAATTTCTTCCTAACTGTAAAAATCAAACAAATAATCTTATTTTGACCAAGTTTAAGAAATCCTAATTTTGCTTTTCCTATTCCTTAAAATTGACTTAATTTCTTACAAAAAATATGTCAAAATATTGTTTCTATTTTCAAAAGTTTTTAAAAGTAAAGAAAATGTAAATTTTTTTTTAATAAAAGAAAAAACTAAGTTATGTTAGAACCTCCCCCACACCTATCTCATGCATTATCCTCAATGTATGATTTATGCATAGATGCATGAAAAAGAAAAAGGGAAGGAAAATATTACCATAAGGTGGTGGTTCCGGTGGTGGTCTGATTGGGTTTGAGCGTTGCTACCAATCAAGATAATGTGATAGTTCACGAAACCTATCTTTATTGACCTCTTTTCTATTTACATATTTACAGTCCCAGTATGAATAGGATCATGAAAGATCCTATCGTGAAACTTACTTCATTTACATGACCAGTGCTGAAAAATTATCACAGAGTCATCATGGTCTACACCTATGTCCAACAAAAGAATGTAACTTGGTGGAATGGTTGACTTAGACTCAAAATAGATAGGTTCAGGAACCAATACGAGCTCGAGAAAATCGACTTGGGGTTCGAGAGTTAGTTTTGGTTCAAGCGTTGAGTCCAAATCCAAGAATTGATATTCACATTCTTTTCCCATCAATAGAATGTGACTATCTAAAATTGGTGATTCAATTTAAAAATCTATGGATACGGGAATAAATGTTGGCTCAGAAATTGGTCCAAATTGGGTAAGAATACCGGAGTCAACACAGATTCGAAGATGAAACTGAATCACAAAGTTGGGGATCGGGTCACATTCATAATCGAGTTCAATCTCATTAAAATGAAAACTTATCAATTCGTGAATGGGTTGATATTGGTCAAGTTCAAGGCTTTGTGGTGAAACTGAATCTTGGTCAAAGTCTTCAAGATACCATGATTCTTAGTTTTCATCAATATGACTAGAAGTGTTAGGAATAGTCAAAGATTGAATAGGGAGAGTTTCCTTATTCCTACGCATGTTCTCCAATCTACTAATTCTTACTTCTATCATATCGAGTGGATCATTTTGACATTGAATCATGGTTTCCATACTCTTTTCTAAGTTAGCATGTTCTCCTTGAAAAATAGAGTAAGGATCTGTGACTTGAAATTTTTTTCGGGATTTTGAGTCTTCTAAAATTTGAATTCGTCGCTCAAGCTCATCTAAGGCTTCCATCCTCTTTTCCCAGTCAATTGATTCTTCTAATGGTTGTTCGGGAGAAGGAGTATATGAAGCTGGATGTTGGTAGGGTAGTTGACAATATGACTCGGGGGAGTTGTATCCCCATTGACTCTGTGAAGAGTAGTGATGATTATTCCAGTGTTGTTTATAGTATTGGGACTGGGGCATGTAATGATTCGGATAAGACCAATCTGGCACACTAGGTTAGTTAAATTATGATATGCCGGGTTGGTAATATCCGAAAAGAGGTCAGGGTGTAATATGGATTACCATTAAAATTGAAAAAATATTGTTATAAGCCATATCACACAGAAAATGTCAACACAAATAAAGAAAAGCAAACAATAAGCAAACAAATAAAAAGAAAGAAAAAATCTAAACTAAGTTATGGTAGACCTTTGACCTAGTCGACTCCGAACTAGTTAGACTGTCCATGGGAGGTATATGCAGACTTGACCACAAGCTAATCAGCCAGGTCAGGGTAAGATTGATGAGAGGTATCCGGGCAAAAGCGACGGGCCTAATTAAGCCAAACCACCACCCTTCGGGGTTTCGCCCCTCAATCCCTTTTCTTAGACAATGATTTGGCAGGAGTCAAATTCTAACACCTTCCCTCTTAAGATAATCTCCTAATTGAGTTCGAGATGTCCCTAGGGCCAACGTCTACTCATTTTTAGTTAGGCTTGGGTTAGTGAGTGAGGAGATTGTTTGTAGGCTAAGTGGGGTAATGACTTCCCCACCTTATCTTGTTTATAGGACAAGCCCTTAAGATTAATTGTGCAAAGTGTGCAGGATAAAGAAAAGTAACATTCAACAAGCAAATAATCACTCAAGAATGTTTCCTAAACTATATGCCATGCAAACGTACCTTTTACTCCAGCAATCTTCAATAGTAATGTAAAATGTAAATGAATTAGACACATGTCTAAATGCAAAGTCTAAATCATTTTTAGCATTTAACAAACATCATTTTACTGTTGAGATTAGAAAAGGAAGTACAGTGAGACAAATAAGGAAATTAAAAGCTACAGATATTAAACTTTGCAATTCAGCAACCCGTAGAAAATGAAAAGTCACCTAGAGGGGGGTGAATAGGTGACAATTGTAAGATCACCTAGAGGGGGGTGAATAGGTGATGGCTAATCTAATGGTCACTTATGAACAAATAATGCGGAATTAAAACTAAGATGACCAAATTAAATTTCTTTTAATTAAACACTTATGTATAACACAAGAGTGTTGCCGAATTCCCCTTGCGAGGCTCTGGACAAACTCCTCTAGATTCCCCTTGAATGGGTTGAGGTGCCGCGTTGGCTCTCTTGGTTGAATACAAGTGTTAGCAACAATCCCACGCAAGTATATATCAAATATGCACAAGGTATATCAAGCATGTAAAGTAAATACAATGTAAGTAATGCAAGATATAATAGAGACAAAAAGAGTAAGAGAGCAAGAGTGAGCAATCGCAAACACAAAGGGTTTGTTTCGAGGTTCGAGCACACTTGCTCTACATCCCCGCCTTCGACACACGAAGGATTTTCACTATGCACGATCCAACCGGATCTCTCCTTAGTGCCGCAACACCTACAAGCCCTCGGACTCCCAAAGTCCCTTACACACCACAAGCCCACCGGCTCGTCGAGGCCGCACCTCAAGCTATAAGAGTTCGCACCCGAACCCTAAACAACCACGAGCACACTTGCCCGTCTCCTCAAAGTACAAGATGAAATCTTGGTGATCTAAACACTTGATCACCTACAAAAACTCTCACTACAACACCTATAGGATGAATAGCTCAATGGATGCTCAAGTGTAGTGTGAGAAATCAAGGAAAGAACTTTTGATGGAAAACTCAAGAAATCACAATAAACACTCTCTTGATAAAATCCCTTTTGATAGGAAATATTGGCACTCTATTTTGTGGAGAAAACTCTGCTAAAAGAATGGAAATAACTGGCTCCTAAAATCTTGGCTCAAAACAATGACAAAACCCCCTTTTATAGAGGTCAGAAAAATCTGACCGTTGGGGTCTGTCAGAGCTGCCGGTCGACCGCCCGGTCGACCGGTAACGGTCAAAAATCTGACCGTTACAGCCTCCGGTCGACTGGCCCGGTCGACCGAGAAGAACAGAGAGCACTGCTCTCAGTTCCGGTCGACCGGCCGGTCGACCGCACAAAACTGCCAGACGTGCACAGTTTTGTGCACGTCGGTCGACCGGCCCGGTCGACCGACCTCTGTGCAATGGGTTAACTTGGAGCACAGTTTTGAGGTCTAAAACGTTCGAATTTGGGAATAAGTATATATTAGGAATTTGTAGATATTGAAGTCTTCTTTCTAATGCAACTTAAATCAAATCAATATCAATTCGGAATTGAAAGTTATCAATAAAATACTAAAAGGTATCAAATCAGAAACTGAAAACTGTTTTTCAGACTTCAACCCAATATTTGACATTCTTAAAATTTAAATCAGAAGATGATTATTGAATATTAAATGTAGCTCTGAAAGTCATCTTTAAAATGCAATATAAATCATGTTAATTGAATATAGGAATCAAAAGTTATGACTAGAAAACTAAAAGTGTGTCGAGCAGATCAGCAGGACGGACGAGAGTTCTAAAAAGGTTTTGGTTAAAAACACATGTATATTTGAAACACCAAAAACTAAAACGGTATTTTTCTAAAACTAAAAATCTTTTATGAAAACACATAAATCAAGAGTGTGTGTGTGATATGAACTTGAGCAATCCACAACTATCTATCCTTTACATTTTAACTAAAACAAACAAAATCTTATACCTAGACACAAGTCTTCATCTTCTTGAAGTCTTCCCTTGAAGTCTTCTCATCTTCTTGACTTGGTCCACATGCAATCCACCGATCTCATCTCTAGATGTGGTCTTGATGCATAGGCTCGTGAATCGACCGGTGCTAGCTTCCACTTGACATTTTATCCTTTGTTGAAGCTCCACACCTACTAAGATCTTGATAAGGAATCTGTCACTAATTAACACAAGATCATTAGTAAACATAACTTCATGAGTTGATCATCATCAAAACTAGGGTGATAGGCCTTTGGGCTAACAATCTCCCCCTTTTTGATGATGACAAAACTCATGAAGTTATATATGCATGGATTAAAGTAAAGCTTCAAAGAAGCTCCCCCTTAACTCATGCATATCAAATAAATGATAAAGATATGACAATGAAGCACATGACATGTATGCAAATGAATGGAGATAACACAAAAACAAATCTTTTTCTCCTATTATTTGCAAACCAATACAAAAAAAACATATATGCATAACTAACAGGAAGACAAATACTTCTCCCCCTTAAGTAAAGAAACATGCATATATACTCAAATACTTCTCCCCCTTTTTGTCAATCATCAACAAAGGGTTCAAAGTAAAATCAAATCAAAAAAAAATTTTCTCCCCCTTTTTGTCAAAAACAAAGAAATAAGGAGGGGTATACAAATCAACCAATAAAGATTTATATGCGATATACATTCATGAAGAGGAAGACGTTAAGTTAGCTTCCCTACAATGTGCATTGCATGAAAGAGGGATGTGAAGCCCTAATTCACACAACACAACTATGTAATGCATAGAAGGAGATGTGAAGCTCCCCCTACACACGTATATCATATAAAGAAGAGATGTTAAGCTCCTCAATTTATAATATACTCAACATGAATCTATATGTAAGAGAGATGTTAAGCTCTCCTTGCATATAGGAAATACAAAACAAAACATTTTTAATTTTTCTTTATCAAAACAAAATTTTGAACTTTTCCCAATAAAACAAATTTTGAACCAATCATAATTTGTAATTTTGATACCAATAGAAAATAACACTTGAAGATGTGTGATATCAAGTTATCATTGCAAAATCTTTTAATGTTTCAAACATATTGATATCAATTGTAATCATATAACAAATTGAAGTTGAAGCATATTGATACCAAATGAAAGATCTAAAATAAAATCTTTTTATTTTTCATAAGCTTATGCATAGTTAATATAAGGTGTTAACTTAACTTAGCATAAACTTTTTGTGCTTTTAAGAATGTAAATCAATTGTAAAGCAAGCACATGAAAATCATATATATGTATATGAATAGATAAGACCAATTTTAAAATTAGGGCATACATATATAGGAACCAAAATGTGAGTAATATACCAATTGTAAAATTAACATTGTAAGTTATGTATATACTCATAACCAAAAATTGGTAGGTTTTAAAATAGTTATGTCTAAGCACTACCAAATTTGAAGAATAAATAACTAGTTATAAATAATTTTTGAAAAATTAGTTAAAGATCCTTCACAAGCATGAAATCATATGTTATTCATGAATTATACTAAATACATACAAGTTTAAGCACTCATAGTCCATAAAGCTCAAAATTATCTTTTATCATAAAAAGATGAGTGTTCAAAGGTTATGTAAATGGTATTTTCATGAAAATAAAGTGAGGCATGAATCTCATGAAAATCTTATTTTTCATCTTAAAACAAATCATATATTTTTCATAAAGCAATACTAAATGCACAAAGATTTAATCACTCATGGTCTATAAAGCTCAAAATATTTTGTATCATAAAGATGAGTGTTCAAAAGATCATGTAAATAGTATTTTTATGAAAGTAGTCATTCAAGCTCAAAAAGATCATAAATCACATTTTGTTTTACACATGTTTTTAATCTTTAATACAAATCAAAAACATGAAAAATCATCAATTTTTTTATTATTTATTTAAAATACTAATCTTCATGGTATATGTATGATTTATCCAATTCTAACAATATGCATACATATCCCAAATATGAAAAGAGTCCAATATATATTGCATGAAGGCAAATGACTCAAGGGTATACATGTATATTTATTAGATTTGAATTAAACACACATATACATGAAGTAAGATCAAAGATAGGCATAACAGGTATAAATGACAGAATCATCAAACTAGCCTATACACATGCATATAGTGAATACAAATGAGCATGAAGTTCAAATATATAAGTCAATTGTAGTTCACTATTCATATATGTATAAATACAAGTTTTGACACATTCTACATTTAAGCATGTAAATGCCACAAGAAGCACCAAAAAAAAATATGAACATGCTATATGATACATGAAATTAAAAGGCATGTACATAAATGAAATAGGAGTTTAGAAATTGTTACCAACTTCAAAGCTCCTAGCATGGTGGTTGACCCACCAAAATTCCTTGATAGCGGTGCTCCAAGTATGTGTCATTTTAGTTCAATTGCACCCACCATCAAGGCACCAAATCTCTCACGTTTTGTGAGAGCCCTCACCTACATCAAAATCAAAGGGTGGGGGTTTTGGTACCCATATTTTCTTGGGTCCTTTGAGGTTAGTCTTGTTGTAAGGCACCCAAAAATTCTTATTCTTGGCAAAATTGAAATGACCTAATCTATCATAACAATATTTTCTTAATGGCCTTTGCGGCCACAATGTGTACAAACGTACACCTTAGTATGCTTATGTGTAGGAGTGTGATCATGTTGTGCAACATAAGCATGAGCATGATGATGTGCATGAGAGGAAGGAGTTTGTTTCTTTGAAACAAGGACTCCAATTTAGAATGATTGAATGCACAAGAGTTCAAGGTTGAACTCAAATTATTCATTTTATTTTTCAAATCTTTAATCTCATTAGTGGTGGCATGTAAAGCATGATGAGATATATGATCATTTTTCTTTTTCTTTTGTGAAACAAATTCTTTTTCTTTTTCAACAAATTTTCTTTTCAAAGTAATATTTTCTTGAAAAACAACTTCCTTTTGAGTTTCACCAAAGCAATTTTATTTTTCAAAAACATATTCCCTTCACATAAATCATTTAATTTAGACATAAGGGAAACATTCTCATTTTTCAAAATATTGTTTTCTTTTTCAATACATGCTATTTTAGTTTTAAAAGAAACATTCTCTCTTAGCATGCAATCAAAATTCTTTTTCAAATCATTATTCTCTTTTCTAAGCATGCAATGTTAGATTTAAAAGAATCTTGTTCTATATGCATGCAATCAATTTTCTTTTTCAAATTTTTATTTTCTTTCTTAATCATGTCATATTTCTCAAGAATTGTTTGGCAAAATGAAGTGAGCTCATCATATGACATGTCCTCATCATCGGATTCGGAGTTTACCTCAAGGGGGTTATCCCTTTGGACCATATAGCATACGTTGGAGATGTCGCTTCCAACGTCCGAATTGCTCCCCGCATAGTATAGATCTTTCTCGCCAAGGGAGATGAGGGTGTTCCATACTACAAAAGCCGATTCAATGTTAGAAACCCTAGATAAATAGTCATCATTTAGGGTACATTTAAGAGCATGAAGGGCTTTAGCATTAGCCTCAATATTCTTACCATCTATACAATATGCATTATTAGTAGTGGCAAGATAGACATGAATTCCTAAGGCCTTGAGGTACAATGACATCTTAACCTTCCAAGTTTGGATGTTAAGAATATCAAAGGTGGGTGGTGACATAAAGTCCATGGTGTGTGTACAAATAAAGTGATTAGCCTAAAAGGAGGATCTTTAACTCTTAGGTTGTTAGACCCAATATCAAGAGCACTTGCTCTGATACCATTGTAAGATCACCTAGAGGGGGGGTGAATAGGTGATGGCTAATCTAATGGTCACTTATGAACAAATAATGCGGAATTAAAACTAAGATGACCAAATTAAATTTCTTTTAATTAAACACTTATGTATAACACAAGAGTGTTGCCGAATTCCCCTTGCGAGGCTCTGGACAAACTCCTCTAGATTCCCTTGAATGGGTTGAGGTGCCGCGTTGGCTCTCTTGGTTGAATACAAGTGTTAGCAACAATCCCACGCAAGTATATATCAAATATGCACAAGGGTATATCAAGCATGTAAAGTAAATACAATGTAAGTAATGCAAGATATAATAGAGACAAAAGAGTAAGAGAGCAAGAGTGAGCAATCGCAAACACAAAGGGTTTGTTTCGAGGTTCGAGCACACTTGCTCTACATCCCCGCCTTCGACACACGAAGGATTTCCACTATGCACGATCCAACCGGATCTCTCCTTGGTGCCGCAACACCTACAAGCCCTCGGACTCCCAAAGTCCCTTACACACCACAAGCCCACCGGCTCGTCGAGGCCGCACCTCAAGCTACAAGAGTTCGCACCCGAACCCTAAACAACCACGAGCACACTTGCCCGTCTCCTCAAAGTACAAGATGAAATCTTGGTGATCTAAACACTTGATCACCTACAAAAACTCTCACTACAACACCTATAGGATGAATAGCTCAATGGATGCTCAAGTGTAGTGTGAGAAATCAAGGAAAGAACTTTTGATGGAAAACTCAAGAAATCACAATAAACACTCTCTTGATAAAATCCCTTTTGATAGGAAATATTGGCACTCTATTTTGTGGAGAAAACTCTGCTAAAAGAATGGAAATAACTGGACAAAAGCTCTCCTAAAATCTTGGCTCAAAACAATGACAAAACCCCCTTTTATAGAGGTCAGAAAAATCTGACCGTTGGGGTCTGTCAGAGCTGCCGGTCGACCGCCCGGTCGACCGGTAACGGTCAAAAATCTGACCGTTACAGCCTCCGGTCGACTGGCCCGGTCGACCGAGAAGAACAGAGAGCACTGCTCTCAGTTCTGGTCGACCGGCCCGGTCGACCGCACAAAACTGCCAGACGTGCACAGTTTTGTGCACGTCGGTCGACCGGCCCGGTCGACCGACCTCTGTGCAATGGGTTAACTTGGAGCACAGTTTTGAGGTCTAAAACGTTCGAATTTGGGATTAAGTATATATAATGAATTTGTAGATATTGAAGTCTTCTTTCTAATGCAACTTAAATCAAATCAATATCAGTTCGGAATTGAAAGTTATCAATAAAATACTAAAAGGTATCAAATCAGAAACTGAAAACTGTTTTTCAGACTTCAACCCAATATTTGACATTCTTAAAATTTAAATCAGAAGATGATTATTGAATATTAAATGTAGCTCTGAAAGTCATCTTTAAAATGCAATATAAATCATGTTAATTGAATATAGGAATCAAAAGTTATGACTAGAAAACTAAAAGTGTGTCGAGCAGATCAGCAGGACGGACGAGAGTTCTAAAAGGTTTTGGTTAAAAACACATGTATATTTGAAACACCAAAAACTAAAACGGTATTTTTCTAAAACTAAAAATCTTTTATGAAAACACATAAATCAAGAGTGTGTGTGTGATATGAACTTGAGCAATCCACCAACTATCTATCCTTTACATTTTAACTAAAACAAACAAAAATCTTATACCTAGACACAAGTCTTCATCTTCTTGAAGTCTTCCCTTGAAGTCTTCTCATCTTCTTGACTTGGTCCACATGCAATCCACCGAGCTCATCTCTAGATGTGGTCTTGATGCATAGGCTCGTGAATCGACCGGTGCTAGCTTCCAACTTGACATTTTATCCTTTGTTGAAGCTCCACACCTACTAAGATCTTGATAAGGAATCTGTCACTAATTAAACACAAGATCATTAGTAAACATAACTTCATGAGTTGATCATCATCAAAACTAGGGTGATAGGCCTTTGGGCCAACAATCTCCCCCTTTTTGATGATGACAAAACTCATGAAGTTATATATGCATGGATTAAAGTAAAGCTTCAAAGAAGCTCCCCCTTAACTCATGCATATCAAATAAATGATAAAGATATGACAATGAAGCACATGACATGTATGCAAATGAATGGAGATAACACAAAAACAAATCTTTTTCTCCTATTATTTGCAAACCAATACAAAAAAAACATATATGCATAACTAACAGGAAGACAATACTTCTCCCCCTTAAGTAAAGAAAACATGCATATATACTCAAATACTTCTCCCCCTTTTTGTCAATCATCAACAAAGGGTTCAAAGTAAAATCAAATCAAAAAAAAATTTTCTCCCCCTTTTTGTCAAAAACAAAGAAATAAGGAGGGGTATACAAATCAACCAATAAAGATTTATATGCGATATACATTCATGAAGAGGAAGACGTTAAGTTAGCTTCCCTACAATGTGCATTGCATGAAAGAGGGATGTGAAGCCCTAATTCACACAACACAACTATGTAATGCATAGAAGGAGATGTGAAGCTCCCCCTACACACGTATATCATATAAAGAAGAGATGTTAAGCTCCTCAATTTATAATATACTCAACATGAATCTATATGTAAGAGAGATGTTAAGCTCTCCTTGCATATAGAAATACAAAACAAAACATTTTTAATTTTTCTTTATCAAAACAAAATTTTGAACTTTTCCCAATAAAACAAATTTTGAACCAATCATAATTTGTAATTTTGATACCAATAGAAAATAACACTTGAAGATGTGTGATATCAAGTTATCATTGCAAAATCTTTTAATGTTTCAAACATATTGATATCAATTGTAATCATATAACAAATTTGAAGTTGAAGCATATTGATACCAAATGAAAGATCTAAAATAAAATCTTTTTATTTTTCATAAGCTTATGCATAGTTAATATAAGGTGTTAACTTAACTTAGCATAAACTTTTTGTGCTTTTAAAAATGTAAATCAATTGTAAAGCAAGCACATGAAAATCATATATATGTATGTGAATAGATAAGACCAATTTTAAAATTAGGGCATACATATATAGGAACCAAAATGTGAGTAATATACCAATTGTAAAATTAACATTGTAAGTTATGTATATACTCATAACCAAAAATTGGTAGGTTTTAAAAATAGTTATGTCTAAGCACTACCAAATTTGAAGAATAAATAACTAGTTATAAATAATTTTTGAAAAACTAGTTAAAGATCCTTCACAAGCATGAAATCATATGTTATTCATGAATTATACTAAATACATACAAGTTTAAGCACTCATAGTCCATAAAGCTCAAAAATTATCTTTTATCATAAAAGATGAGTGTTCAAAGGTTATGTAAATGGTATTTTCATGAAAATAGAAAGTGAGGCATGAATCTCATGAAAATCTTATTTTTCATCTTAAACAAATCATATATTTTTCATAAAGCAATACTAAATACACAAAGATTTAATCACTCATGGTCTATAAAGCTCAAAATATTTTGTATCATAAAGATGAGTGTTCAAAAGATCATGTAAATAGTATTTTTATGAAAGTAGTCATTCAAGCTCAAAAAGATCATAAATCACATTTTGTTTTACACATGTTTTAATCTTTAATACAAATCAAAAACATGAAAAATCATCAATTTTTTTATTATTTATTTAAAATACTAATCTTCATGGTATATGTATGATTTATCCAATTCTAACAATATGCATACATATCCCAAATATGAAAAGAGTCCAATATATATTGCATGAAGGCAAATGACTCAAGGGTATACATGTATATTTATTAGATTTGAATTAACACACATATACATGAAGTAAGATCAAAGATAGGCATAATAGGTATAAATGACAGAATCATCAAAACTAGCCAATATACATGCATATAGTGAATACAAATGAGCATGAAGTTCAAATATATATAAGTCAATTGTAGTTCACTATTCATATATGTATAAATACAAGTTTTGACACATTCTACATTTAAGCATGTAAATGCCACAAGAAGCACCAAAAAAAATATGAACATGCTATATGATACATGAAATTAAAAGGCATGTACATAAATGAAATAGGAGTTTAGAAATTGTTACCAACTTCAAAGCTCCTAGCATGGTGGTTGACCCACCAAAATTCCTTGATAGCGGTGCTCCAAGTATGTGTCATTTTAGTTCAATTGCACCCACCATCAAGGCACCAAATCTCTCACGTTTTGTGAGAGCCCTCACCTACATCAAAATCAAAGGGTGGGGGTTTTGGTACCCATATTTTCTTGGGTCCTTTGAGGTTAGTCTTGTTGCAAGGCACCCAAAAATTCTTATTCTTGGCAAAATTGAAATGACCTAATCTATCATAACAATATTTTCTTAAATGGCCTTTGCGGCCACAATGTGTACAAACGTACACCTTAGTATGCTTATGTGTAGGAGTGTGATCATGTTGTGCAACATAAGCATGAGCATGATGATGTGCATGAGAGGAAGGAGTTTGTTTCTTTGAAAACAAGGACTCCAATTTAGAATGATTGAATGCACAAGAGTTCAAGGTTGAACTCAAATTATTCATTTTATTTTTCAAATCTTTAATCTCATTAGTGGTGGCATGTAAAGCATGATGAGATATATGATCATTTTTTCTTTTTCTTTTGTGAAACAAATTCTTTTTCTTTTTCAACAAATTTTCTTTTCAAAGTAATATTTTCTTGAAAAACAACTTCCTTTTGAGTTTCCACCAAAGCAATTTTATTTTTCAAAACATATTCCCTTCACATAAATCATTTAATTTAGACATAGGGAAACATTCTCATTTTTCAAAATATTGTTTTCTTTTCAATACATGCTATTTTAGTTTTAAAAGAAACATTCTCTCTTAGCATGCAATCAAAATTCTTTTTCAAATCATTATTCTCTTTTTCTAAGCATGCAATGTTAGATTTAAAAGAATCTTGTTCTATATGCATGCAATCAATTTTCTTTTTCAAATTTTTATTTTCTTTCTTAATCATGTCATATTTCTCAAGAATTGTTTGGCAAAATGAAGTGAGCTCATCATATGACATGTCCTCATCATCGGATTCGGAGTTTACCTCAAGGGGTTATCCCCTTGGACCATATAGCATACGTTGGAGATGTCGCTTCCAACGTCCGAATCGCTCCCCGCATAGTATAGATCTTTCTCGCCAAGGGAGATGAGGGTGTTCCATACTACAAAAGCCGATTCAATGTTAGAAACCCTAGATAAATAGTCATCATTTAGGGTACATTTAAGAGCATGAAGGGCTTTAGCATTAGCCTCAATATTCTTACCATCTATACAATATGCATTATTAGTAGTGGCAAGATAGACATGAATTCCTAAGGCCTTGAGGTACAATGACATCTTAACCTTCCAAGTTTGGATGTTAAGAATATCAAAGGTGGGTGGTGACATAAAGTCCATGGTGTGTGTACAAATAAAGTGATTAGCCTAAAAGGAGGATCTTTAACTCTTAGGTTGTTAGACCCAATATCAAGAGCACTTGCTCTGATACCAATTGTAAGATCACCTAGAGGGGGGGTGAATAGGTGATGGCTAATCTAATGGTCACTTATGAACAAATAATGCGGAATTAAAACTAAGATGACCAAATTAAATTTCTTTTAATTAAACACTTATGTATAACACAAGAGTGTTGCCGAATTCCCCTTGCGAGGCTCTGGACAAACTCCTCTAGATTCCCCTTGAATGGGTTGAGGTGCCGCGTTGGCCCTCTTGGTTGAATACAAGTGTTAGCAACAATCCCACGCAAGTATATATCAATATGCACAAGGGTATATCAAGCATGTAAAGTAAATACAATGTAAGTAATGCAAGATATAATAGAGACAAAAAGAGTAAGAGAGCAAGAGTGAGCAATCGCAAACACAAAGGGTTTGTTTCGAGGTTCGAGCACACTTGCTCTACATCCCCGCCTTCGACACACGAAGGATTTCCACTATGCACGATCCAACCGGATCTCTCCTTGGTGCCACAACACCTACAAGCCCTCGGACTCCCAAAGTCCCTTACACACCACAAGCCCACCGGCTCGTCGAGGCCGCACCTCAAGCTACAAGAGTTCGCACCCGAACCCTAAACAACCACGAGCACACTTGCCCGTCTCCTCAAAGTACAAGATGAAATCTTGGTGATCTAAACACTTGATCACCTACAAAAACTCTCACTACAACACCTATAGGATGAATAGCTCAATGGATGCTCAAGTGTAGTGTGAGAAATCAAGGAAAGAACTTTTGATGGAAAACTCAAGAAATCACAATAAACACTCTCTTGATAAAATCCCTTTTGATAGGAAATATTGGCACTCTATTTTGTGGAGAAAACTCTGCTAAAAGAATGGAAATAACTGGACAAAAGCTCTCCTAAAATCTTGGCTTAAAACAATGACAAAACCCCCTTTTATAGAGGTCAGAAAAATCTGACCGTTGGGGTCTGTCAGAGCTGCCGGTCGACCGCCCGGTCGACCGGTAACGGTCAAAAATCTGACCGTTACAGCCTTCGGTCGACTGGCCCGGTCGATAGAGAAGAACAGAGAGCACTGCTCTCAGTTCCGGTCGACCGGCCCGGTCGACCGCACAAAACTGCCAGATGTGCACAGTTTTGTGCACGTCGGTCGACCGGCCCGGTCGACCGACCTCTGTGCAATGGGTTAAATTAGAGCACAGTTTTGAGGTCTAAAACGTTCGAATTTGGGAATAAGTATATAGGATGAATTTGTAGATATTGAAGTCTTCTTTCTAAGGCAACTTAAATAAAATCAATATCAATTCGGAATTGAAAGTTATCAATAAAATACTAAAAGTATCAAATCAGAAACTGAAAACTGTTTTTCAGACTTCAACCCAATATTTGACATTCTTAAATTTAAATCAGAAGATGATTATTGAATATTAAATGTAGCTCTGAAAGTCATCTTTAAAATGCAATATAAATCATGTTAATTGAATATAGGAATCAAAGTTATGACTAGAAAACTAAAAGTGTGTCGAGCAGATCAGTAGGACGGACGAGAGTTCTAAAAAGTTTTGGTTAAAAACACATGTATATTTGAAACACCAAAAACTAAAACGGTATTTTTATAAAACTAAAAATCTTTTATGAAAACACATAAATCAAGAGTGTGTGTGTGATATGAACTTGAGCAATCCACCAACTATCTATCCTTTACATTTTAACTAAAACAAACAAAAATCTTATACCTAGACACAAGTCTTCATCTTCTTGAAGTCTTCCCTTGAAGTCTTCTCATCTTCTTGACTTGGTCCACATGCAATCCACCGAGCTCATCTCTAGATGTGGTCTTGATGCATAGGCTCGTGAATCGACCGGTGCTAGCTTCCAACTTGACATTTTATCCTTTGTTGAAGCTCCACACCTACTAAGATCTTGATAAGGAATCTGTCACTAATTAAACACAAGATCATTAGTAAACATAACTTCATGAGTTGATCATCATCAAAACTAGGGTGATAGGCCTTTGGGCCAACAATCTCCCCCTTTTGATGATGACAAAACTCATGAAGTTATATATGCATGGATTAAAGTAAAGCTTCAAAGAAGCTCCCCCTTAACTCATGCATATCAAATAAATGATAAAGATATGACAATGAAGCACATGACATGTATGCAAATGAATGGAGATAACACAAAAACAAATCTTTTTCTCCTATTATTTGCAAACCAATACAAAAAAACATATATGCATAACTAACAGGAAGACAAATACTTCTCCCCCTTAAGTAAAGAAAACATGCATATATACTCAAATACTTCTCCCCCTTTTTGTCAATCATCAACAAAGGGTTCAAAGTAAAATCAAATCAAAAAAAATTTTCTCCCCCTTTTTGTCAAAAACAAAGAAATAAGGAGGGGTATACAAATCAACCAATAAAGATTTATATGCGATATACATTCATGAAGAGGAAGACGTTAAGTTAGCTTCCCTACAATGTGCATTGCATGAAAGAGGGATGTGAAGCCCTAATTCACACAACACAACTATGTAATGCATAGAAGGAGATGTGAAGCTCCCCCTACACACGTATATCATATAAGAAGAGATGTTAAGCTCCTCAATTTATAATATACTCAACATGAATCTATATGTAAGAGAGATGTTAAGCTCTCCTTGCATATAGGAAATACAAAACAAAACATTTTTAATTTTTCTTTATCAAAACAAAATTTTGAACTTTTCCCAATAAAACAAATTTTGAACCAATCATAATTTGTAATTTTGATACCAATAGAAAATAACACTTGAAGATGTGTGATATCAAGTTATCATTGCAAAATCTTTTAATGTTTCAAACATATTGATATCAATTGTAATCATATAACAAATTTGAAGTTGAAGCATATTGATACCAAATGAAAGATCTAAAATAAAATCTTTTTATTTTTCATAAGCTTATGCATAGTTAATATAAGGTGTTAACTTAACTTAGCATAAACTTTTTGTGCTTTTAAAAATGTAAATCAATTGTAAAGCAAGCACATGAAAATCATATATATGTATGTGAATAGATAAGACCAATTTTAAAATTAGGGCATACATATATAGGAACCAAAATGTGAGTAATATACCAATTGTAAAATTAACATTGTAAGTTATGTATATACTCATAACCAAAAATTGGTAGGTTTTAAAAATAGTTATGTCTAAGCACTACCAAATTTGAAGAATAAATAACTAGTTATAAATAATTTTTGAAAAACTAGTTAAAGATCCTTCACAAGCATGAAATCATATGTTATTCATGAATTATACTAAATACATACAAGTTTAAGCACTCATAGTCCATAAAACTTAAAATTATCTTTTATCATAAAAGATGAGTGTTCAAAGGTTATGTAAATGATATTTTCATGAAAATAGAAAGTGAGGCATGAATCTCATGAAAATCTTATTTTTCATCTTAAAACAAATCATATATTTTTCATAAAGCAATACTAAATACACAAAGATTTAATCACTCATGGTCTATAAAGCTCAAAATATTTTGTATCATAAAGATGAGTGTTCAAAAGATCATGTAAATAGTATTTTTATGAAAGTAGTCATTCAAGCTCAAAAAGATCATAAATCACATTTTGTTTTACACATGTTTTAATCTTTAATACAAATCAAAAACATGAAAAATCATCAATTTTTTTATTATTTATTTAAAATACTAATCTTCATGGTATATGTATGATTTATCCAATTCTAACAATATGCATACATATCCCAAATATGAAAAGAGTCCAATATATATTGCATGAAGGCAAATGACTCAAGGGTATACATGTATATTTATTAGATTTGAATTAAACACACATATACATGAAGTAAGATCAAAGATAGGCATAACAGGTATAAATGACAGAATCATCAAAACTAGCCTATACACATGCATATAGTGAATACAAATGAGCATGAAGTTCAAATATATATAAGTCAATTGTAGTTCACTATTCATATATGTATAAATACAAGTTTTGACACATTCTACATTTAAGCATGTAAATGCCACAAGAAGCACCAAAAAAAAATATGAACATGCTATATGATACATGAAATTAAAAGGCATGTACATAAATGAAATAGGAGTTTAGAAATTGTTACCAACTTCAAAGCTCCTAGCATGGTGGTTGACCCACCAAAATTCCTTGATAGCGGTGCTCCAAGTATGTGTCATTTTAGTTCAATTGCACCCACCATCAAGGCACCAAATCTCTCACGTTTTGTGAGAGCCCTCACCTACATCAAAATCAAAGGGTGGGGGTTTTGGTACCCATATTTTCTTGGGTCCTTTGAGGTTAGTCTTGTTGTAAGGCACCCAAAAATTCTTATTCTTGGCAAAATTGAAATGACCTAATCTATCATAACAATATTTTCTTAAATGGCCTTTGCGGCCACAATGTGTACAAACGTACACCTTAGTATGCTTATGTGTAGGAGTGTGATCATGTTGTGCAACATAAGCATGAGCATGATGATGTGCATGAGAGGAAGGAGTTTGTTTCTTTGAAAACAAGGACTCCAATTTAGAATGATTGAATGCACAAGAGTTCAAGGTTGAACTCAAATTATTCATTTTATTTTTCAAATCTTTAATCTCATTAGTGGTGGCATGTAAAGCATGATGAGATATATGATCATTTTTCTTTTTCTTTTGTGAAACAAATTCTTTTTCTTTTTCAACAAATTTTCTTTTCAAAGTAATATTTTCTTGAAAAACAACTTCCTTTTGAGTTTCCACCAAAGCAATTTTATTTTTCAAAAACATATTCCCTTCACATAAATCATTTAATTTAGACATAAGGGAAACATTCTCATTTTTCAAAATATTGTTTTCTTTTTCAATACATGCTATTTTAGTTTTAAAGAAACATTCTCTCTTAGCATGCAATCAAAATTCTTTTTCAAATCATTATTCTCTTTTTCTAAGCATGCAATGTTAGATTTAAAAGAATCTTGTTCTATATGCATGCAATCAATTTTCTTTTTCAAATTTTTATTTTCTTTCTTAATCATGTCATATTCTCAAGAATTGTTTGGCAAAATGAAGTGAGCTCATCATATGACATGTCCTCATCATCGGATTCGGAGTTTACCTCAAGGGGGTTATCCCCTTGGACCATATAGCATACGTTGGAGATGTCGCTTCCAACGTCCGAATCGCTCCCCGCATAGTATATCTCTCTTTCTCGCCAAGGGAGATGAGGGTGTTCCATACTACAAAAGCCGATTCAATGTTAGAAACCCTAGATAAATAGTCATCATTTAGGGTACATTTAAGAGCATGAAGGGCTTTAGCATTAGCCTCAATATTCTTACCATCTATACAATATGCATTATTAGTAGTGGCAAGATAGACATGAATTCCTAAGGCCTTGAGGTACAATGACATCTTAACCTTCCAAGTTTGGATGTTAAGAATATCAAAGGTGGGTGGTGACATAAAGTCCATGGTGTGTGTACAAATAAAGTGATTAGCCTAAAAGGAGGATCTTTAACTCTTAGGTTGTTAGACCCAATATCAAGAGCACTTGCTCTGATACCAATTGTAAGATCACCTAGAGGGGGGTGAATAGGTGATGGCTAATCTAATGGTCACTTATGAACAAATAATGCGGAATTAAAACTAAGATGACCAAATTAAATTTCTTTTAATTAAACACTTATGTATAACACAAGAGTGTTGCCGAATTCCCCTTGCGAGGCTCTGGACAAACTCCTCTAGATTCCCCTTGAATGGGTTGAGGTGCCGCGTTGGCTCTCTTGGTTGAATACAAGTGTTAGCAACAATCCCACGCAAGTATATATCAAATATGCACAAGGGTATATCAAGAATGTAAAGTAAATACAATGTAAGTAATGCAAGATATAATAGAGACAAAAAGAGTAAGAGAGCAAGAGTGAGCAATCGCAAACACAAAGGGTTTGTTTCGAGGTTCGAGCACACTTGCTCTACATCCCCGCCTTCGACACACGAAGGATTTCCACTATGCACGATCCAACCGGATCTCTCCTTGGTGCCGCAACACCTACAAGCCCTCGGACTCCCAAAGTCCCTTACACACCACAAGCCCACCGGCTCGTCGAGGCCGCACCTCAAGCTACAAGAGTTCGCACCCGAACCCTAAACAACCACGAGCACACTTGCCCGTCTCCTCAAAGTACAAGATGAAATCTTGGTGATCTAAACACTTGATCACCTACAAAAACTCTCACTACAACACCTATAGGATGAATAGCTCAATGGATGCTCAAGTGTAGTGTGAGAAATCAAGGAAAGAACTTTTGATGGAAAACTCAAGAAATCACAATAAACACTCTCTTGATAAAATCCCTTTTGATAGGAAATATTGGCACTCTATTTTGTGGAGAAAACTCTGCTAAAAGAATGGAAATAACTGGACAAAAGCTCTCCTAAAATCTTGGCTTAAAACAATGACAAAACCCCCTTTTATAGAGGTCAGAAAAATTTGACCGTTGGGGTCTGTCAGAGCTGCCGGTCGACCGCCCGGTCGACCGGTAACGGTCAAAAATCTGACCGTTACAGCCTCCGGTCGACTGGCCCGGTCGACCGAGAAGAACAGAGAGCACTGCTCTCAGTTCCGGTCGACCGGCCCGGTCGACCGCACAATACTGCCAGACGTGCACAGTTTTGTGCACGTCGGTCGACCGGCCCGGTCGACCGACCTCTGTGCAATGGGTTAACTTAGAGCACAGTTTTGAGGTCTAAAACGTTCGAATTTGGGAATAAGTATATAGGATGAATTTGTAGATATTGAAGGCTTCTTTCTAATTCAACTTAAATCAAATCAATATCAATTCGGATTTGAAAGTTATCAATAAAATACTAAAAGGTATCAAATCAGAAACTGAAAACTGTTTTTCAGACTTCAACCCAATATTTGACATTCTTAACATTTAAATCAGAAGATGATTATTGAATATTAAATGTAGCTCTGAAAGTCATCTTTAAAATGCAATATAAATCATGTTAATTGAATATAGGAATCAAAAGTTATGACTAGAAAACTAAAAGTGTGTCGAGCAGATCAGCAGGACGGACGAGAGTTCTAAAAAAGTTTTGGTTAAAAACACATGTATATTTGAAACACCAAAAACTAAAACGGTATTTTTCTAAAACTAAAAATCTTTTATGAAAACACATAAATCAAGAGTGTGTGTGTGATATGAACTTGAGCAATCCACCAACTATCTATCCTTTACATTTTAACTAAAACAAACAAAAATCTTATACCTAGACACAAGTCTTCATCTTCTTGAAGTCTTCCCTTGAAGTCTTCTCATCTTCTTGACTTGGTCCACATGCAATCCACCGAGCTCATCTCTAGATGTGGTCTTGATGCATAGGCTCGTGAATCGACCGGTGCTAGCTTCCAACTTGACATTTTATCCTTTGTTGAAGCTCCACACCTACTAAGATCTTGATAAGGAATCTGTCACTAATTAAACACAAGATCATTAGTAAACATAACTTCATGAGTTGATCATCATCAAAACTAGGGTGATAGGCCTTTGGGCCAACAACAATGCTAATCAAGGGCAAATTAAAAATTAAAGCTACAACTATCACCAAGTAAGAGTCACAAGATGAATGCAAGCAAGTAAGTATGATGAGCAAGTAATAAGTGTAAGCAAAATAGAGTAAGGATTGTAAGAATGTAAACCAATCGCAAACACAAGGATATGTTATCGAGGTTCGAGCACCCAGCTCTACTCCCCGCCTTCCCCAGAAGGATTCTAGCTACTTCCACTATCACAAAGATCTCAATTACAATGGAGTACCCAACTCCACAATCTCAGTACAAGTAATTTCCTTGGTAGTCAAAAGACCACAAACTCTCTCTTTCAAATATCTCTTCCCTTACAAAGGTCCTTAGAGAATATTGAGTAGGAATGAAGCTCTTTTGTGTGTAAGGAAAAGAAATTGAAATCAGAGAAAAACTTTTGAAAAACCCTTCAGAAAATTGAGAGAATTTAGCACAAAAACCAAGAACTTTGAAAGCCTTAAACTTTTGAATTTTTAGCAATAATAGTTGTTGTAACCAATCTCTCCCCAAACACCCCTATTTATAGGAGAGGGCTAGGGTTAAGGGATAAAACATATTTACTGATGTTTAGGAGGTAATTAGATCAAAATATATCCTTAAACGAATTTTTAAACACAAAAGACAAAAATAAACAGCTCTTAAAAATCTGCCCGTTACTGTTCAAACGGTCGGATCGGTCGACCGGGCCGGTCGACCGGTAGTACAAAAATTTGACCGTTATAAGCTAGCGGTCGACCGACCCGGTCGACCGATAAAACCTGAGAGCAAAAATAATAGTCCGGTCGACTGCCCCGGTCGACCGACAGACGTGCACACGGATACGTGCATCTGCCAGGACTTCGGTCGACTGGTCCGGTCGACCGGACCAGACTGACACAGACTCGGTCGATCGCCCCGGTCGACCGGATCAGGTCAAAAATCAATTTTAAAACAGAAAACAAAGA
This sequence comes from Agave tequilana, assembly GCA_038442645.1. Classification (NCBI taxonomy): domain Eukaryota; kingdom Viridiplantae; phylum Streptophyta; class Magnoliopsida; order Asparagales; family Asparagaceae; genus Agave; species Agave tequilana. Next base: position 22,737 of record JAVJIF010016676.1, read on the forward strand.
GGATTTTGATTTTAACAAAAATACTTTTGAACAGAGATTAGTATAAAACATAAATATATATCTGTAGGCAAAATCTTGTATGCAAAATATTTTTGTATAATTAATAAGAAATAATTTTGGAATGAGCATGTGTGCAAAAACGTGTGTGATAGAGCTTCAAACCTATCCACTATTCTTTAACATACTATAAACTGAAAAACAAATTACATGAAGACTTCTTGTGCTATCTTCAAGTCTTTGAGCCATCCAATGCCTTGCTAGAGCCTTCTCTTCTTTGATCCTTCCTTGATGTGTAATTTGCCTTCCTTGCTTTGTGGAACTTAGAAGTTCTTGCAATAGCTAAGCGAATGGACTCTAAACATGGTACAAAACCTGAAACTCATCTTGATCAAATGATTAGTACCAAATAGCACTAATTTGGTTTGTCATCATCAAAACACAAAACAATTGGAGAGTGTAACCTCTTGGGCCAACAATCTCCCCCTTTTTGATGATGACAAAACAAATAGGCTATTAACAAAAATATAGGAGAGGAGAAAGCTCCCCCTCAAATTATGCTATACATAAAACACAAGAATATGCTCTAGATACCAATAATTGAAATGATGCACCAATTATTGAAACCAATTAAAACAAATATATAAAACACAAAAATTAAAAATTGCTCTTGATACCAAAAATACCAAAAACAACTAAACACAAGAATTTATTTAAAACACAAAAACTCATAAAAACAAAACATATAAATTCATATGGAACCAAGACCAAATGAACTTATTTTTGTCATGTAAACTTATTCTCCTCCTTTTTGTCATACATCAAAAAGGGTTATGAAAAACATGTCTATTCAATAATACAAACATTAAGTTCTCCACAAATAAACGAAAATCTAGCAAAATCAAGAGGTTTAGTGAAAATATCGGCTAGTTGTAAATCCGTGGAAACATAATCAATATCTATATCACCTTTCTCAAAATGATCTCTAAGAAAGTGATATCTAATCTCAATGTGCTTGGTCTTACTATGTTGATTTGCATTTTTGGTCATGTGTATAGTACTAGTATTATCACAAAATATTTTTATATGATCAAAGTGCAAATCAAAATCAAGGAGAGTATGTTTCATCCAAAGGACTTGTGCACAACAAGCCCCCGCGGCAACATACTCCGCCTCGGCGGTTGAGAGAGCTACGGAATTTTGTTTCCTAGAGGACCATGAAACAAGACAATTACCAAGAAATTGACATGTCCCACTAGTACTCTTTCATCTACTCTACAACCCGCATAGTCGGCATCCGAATAGCTAGTCATTGAAAAATCTCTAGTTTTCGGATACCAAAGACCCATTCCAATTGTGCCCTTAATATAACGAATAATCCGTTTTACCGCAATAAGATGAGACTCTTTAGGACACGATTGAAATCTAGCACAAAGACACACACTAAACATGATATCCGGCCTACTTGCCGTTAAATATAAAAGACTTCCTATCATGCTTCTATATAATTTAATATCAACATTTTTACCTTGATCATCCTTATCAAGCTTGGTTGTAGTTGCCATTGGAGTGTTGCAAGCCTTTGATCCTTCAAGCCCAAACTTCTTTACTAGCTCCTTTGCGTACTGGCTTGGTTAATGAAGGTTCCGTCTTGCAATTGCTTGATTTGGAGTCCAAGGAAGAAATTAAGCTCACCCATGGAAGACATTTCAAACTCTAGTTGCATTACCTTTTCAAAATCCTTGCACAAAAGCTCATTAGTAGATCCAAAAATTATATCATCAACATAAATTTGCACAATTAAAATATCATTATCAACATGCTTAGTAAAAAGAGTTGTGTCCACTTTGCCTTTAATAAAATCATTTGAAATGAGAAAACTAGAAAGCCTTTCATACCAAGCTCTTGGAGCTTGTTTCAATCCATACAAAGCTTTATCAAGTTTAAAAACAAAATCGGGATGAACATGATCAACAAAACCGGGAGGTTGAGCAACATAAACTTCTTCATTAATAAAACCATTTAAAAATACACTTTTTACATCCATTTGAAAAAGTTTAAAATTTTTAAAACATGCAAAAGCTAGTGTCATCCGTATGGCTTCAAGCCGTGCTACGGGTGCAAAGGTCTCCTCAAAGTCAATTCCCTCAACTTGAGTGTAATCTTGGGCCACTAACCTAGCTTTATTCCTAATGACATTTTCGGACTCATCCATCTTGTTTCTAAAGATCCACTTAGTACCAATTATTGGTCTATCGTGGGGCTTAGGAACAAGGTGCCAAACTTGGTTGCGCTCAAATTGATTGAGTTCCTCTTGCATGGCAAGCAACCAATATGGGTCCGTCTCGGCTTCGAGAATGCCTTTGGGTTCAAAATGAGAAATGAAAGCAAAGTTACCACATAGGTCATGGAGTTTGGAGCGCGTAGTGACTCCTTTAGATGCATCACCCAAGATGAGCTCCTTAGGATGATTTATAGCGTATTTCCAAGCTTTAGGAAGCGGTTGAGTGCTTTCCTCCTTATCCTCTTGAACTTCACCAATAGGATCTAGCTTTTCTTCTTGAGCGGGTGAGTCCTTCAAGGATAGTCTCTCCATGTCTTCACCTAATGGCTCAAACTCTACAACATTCTCAACAAACACATTAGATTCTTCAAACTTAACATGCATGGATTCTTCAATGATTTGAGAAGATCTAATGAAAACTCTATATGCTTTGCTAGTAGAGGAATATCCAACAAAGATAGCCTCATAAGCCTTAGCATCAAATTTACCCAAATTATCCTTAGTATTTAAAACAAAACACTTGCATCCAAAAACTTTAAAATATGCAACATTAGGTTTTCTAGAATGATACATTTCAAAAGAAGTTTTTGAAGAATTTTTGCATAAATAAATACGATTCGATATATAGCATGCGGTGTTTACGGCCTCGGCCCATAAATATTGAGGGAGGTCATATTCACTTATCATTGTCCTAGCCATCTCTTGAAGTGTTCTATTTTTCCTTTCAACAACTCCATTTTGTTGTGGAGTCCTAGGACAAGACATTTCATGCTTAATTCCCTTTTCATCACAATAAGTCATGAAGAGTTGGTTAACAAACTCACCACCTCTATCACTCCTTATTCTCAAAATCGGAAAACCTTTTTCTTTTTCAACTCTTTTTCGAAAGATTTTAAAATGAGAAAAAGTTTGATCTTTATTTTGTAAAAAGAAAACCCAAGTAAAATGGGAGAAATCATAACTAAAACAAATGCAAATCTACTTCCATTTAAACTCTTAGTTTTAGTTGGTCCAAAAAGATCCATATGAATTAATTCTAAAGGCCTAGTTGACATGATATCCTTGATTGGTTTAAAGGAAGACTTGGTTTGTTTCCCAAGTTGGCACGCACCACAAATGCGGTCTTTCTCAAAATTCAAACAAGGTATACCCTTCACCAAATCCTTTGAATTAATCCTAGAAATATGGTCAAAAGATGCATGTCCTAATCTTCTATGCCAAAGCCAAGAATTTTCATCAAAAGCATTCAAGCATTTAGTAGAACAATCTAAATTAAGCATGTCAATGATATAAACATTATTATCACGAAAACCGGTAAGAATACAAACATCGGATTTAACATCAAAAATCTTGCATGAGGAATCATCAAAAACAACTTTAAGTCCACGGTCACAAAGTTGACTAATGCTAAGCAAATTATGTTTTAAACCATCTACTAAAACAACATTCTCAATAATAGGAGATGCACCAATTTGAATGTTACCTATACCGATGATAGTTCCTTTGGAATCATCTCCGAAGGTGACGGAGCCACCTTCCATGTACCTTGATAGGGTTGTGAAGTTGTTGATATCCCACGTCATGTGTCTCGAACAACCACTATCAAGGTACCACCGCTCCCTACGTCTTGGAGCCTTGGTGTGTACCTACATCAAACATTTTAGGACTTGATTTTGGTACCCACATTTTTTTGGGTCCATGAGGGTTAGAGCCATTAACCCAAATAAGATTATTTGAACTATGCAATTTATCATAACAAAATTTAGCTAAATGTCCATTTTTGCCACAATAAGTACATCTATACACTCTACCATATCTAAAAGCATAGTGAGTGTGTGATTTGTGAGCACGGGCATTGTGAGCATGAAAAGATTTAGCATGAGAAGTATTATTTGAAGTGTGAGCATGTGGAATTTTAGCATGAGAATCTTTAACATGAGAAGTGTGCTTTTTGGAAAACTTTTCTTCAAGCTTCTTGGTGTTAAAAGCACAATCTTTCAAAATCTTTTCAAAATCAACCATTTTGGTTTTTAAGGAAGAAATTTCTTTATTATCAACAATAGGGGTTTTACCCTTACAAGAAATCTTATAAGCGTCAAATTCATTTGAATAGAAACAAGATTGGAAGAAAGATCATCTTTTTCTTTTGAAACCAAAGCAAGTTGATTTTTAAGAAAAGCAACTTCCTTTTGTAATTTAAAGCATTCCATTTTCTTGTTATCATAAGTTTCGGAAAGTTCTACAAAAGCATGAACTAGAACTTCCTTACTCAAATCATCATCATCATCATCAAGGGATTGAGGGGTTACCTTTGGTGTGTTTGCCATGAAACACATATTAGCTTGATCCACCTCCTCTTCGGACTCGCTTTCCGAATCCCGTGTTGCTTTGTAGGCTTTCTTCTCCTCCGGTTTCTTTGGCTTGAAGGAGGAAGTCATCTTCTTCTTGAACTCCGGACAATCCGCCATGATATGTCCGGGTTTGCGGCAATTATAGCAAATGATCTTCCGCTCCTCTTTGCCTTCGAATCTTCTCCGGAAGTTGAACTTGTTCTTTCGGTATAACCTCTTGACATTCTGCACAAGTAGAGTTAGCTCCTCATCTTCTTCTTCGTCTTCATCATCGTCATCATTGGTGGATGAAGTCTTGAAGGATATGGATTTCTTCTTTGAAGTAGTGGCTTCTTCTCTTGCCTTCTTCTCCATCTCATGGGTCTTTAGGTTCCCAATGAGACTAATGATGTCCATCTCGTCCTTGTCGTTCAACTCCTTTAAGGTGGTGGCCTTGATCTCCCATGAAGAAGGAAGAGCCCCTATCACTTTGCGCACCTTTTGATCGTTGGAGATGACGTCACCTAATGAAGAAAGACCATTTGTAATTTTAGTGAAACGAGTAATCATACAATCAATGGATTCATCATCAAGCATTTTAAATGATTCATATTGAGACCTCAAGAGATCTATCTTAGCTCTCTTGACTTGTGAAGTCCCTTCATGTGTGACCAATAAGTGTTGCCAAATCTCATAGGCGGATTGGCAATGAATTACCCGTGTAAGGTCATCCTCATTCAAGGCGGTTAATAGGGAGTTTTGGGCTTTTGAGTTAGCCTCATATTCTCTAAAATTGAAGTCGGTCCATGTACTTTCATCACTATCGGGTGCTATGTAGGGTTTGGTCAAGGATTTAGCTACAAGCTACCTAGTGATTGCAAAAATATAGTCATCCTAACCTTCCAAATGGGAAAATTTAGGCCATCAAATTTAGGTGGGGATTTAATGTTGTCGGCCATGTTTACTAGTGTATGAATGGATGAATGAAAATGTTGATTAGCAATATTTTAAGGATCTCTCTATGGATGTTAAGCCAAACCTAGAGTCCAAGCTCTGATACCAATTGAAAAGTCACCTAGAGGGGGGGGGGGTGAATAGGTGACAATGCTAATCAAGGGGCAAATTAAAAATTAAAGCTACAACTATCACCAAGCAAGAGTCACAAGATGAATGCAAGCAAGTAAGTATGATGAGCAAGTAATAAGTGTAAGCAAAATAGAGTAAGGATTGCAAGAATGTAAACCAATCGCAAACACAAGGATATGTTATCGAGGTTCGAGCACCCAGCTCTACTCCCCGCCTTCCCCAGAAGGATTCTAGCTACTTCCACTATCACAAAGATCTCAATTACAATGGAGTACCCAACTCCACAATCTCAGTACAAGTAATTTCCTTGGTAGTCAAAAGACCACAAACTCTCTCTTTCAAATATCTCTTCCCTTACAAAGGTCCTTAGAGAATATTGAGTAGGAATGAAGCTCTTTTGTGTGTAAGGAAAAGAAATTGAAATCAGAGAAAAACTTTTGAAAAACCCTTCAGAAAATTGAGAGAATTTAGCACAAAAACCAAGAACTTTGAAAGCCTTAAACTTTTGAATTTTTAGCAATAATAGTTGTTGTAACCAATCTCTCCCCAAACACCCCTATTTATAGGAGAGGGCTAGGGTTAAGGGATAAAACATATTTACTGATGTTTAGGAGGTAATTAGATCAAAATATATCCTTAAACGAATTTTTAAACACAAAAGACAAAAAATAAACAGCTCTTAAAAATCTGCCCGTTACTGTTCAAACGGTCGGATCGGTCGACCGGGCCGGTCGACCGGTAGTACAAAAATTTGACCGTTATAAGCTAGCGGTCGACCGACCCGGTCGACCGATAAAACCTGAGAGCAAAAATAATAGTCCGGTCGACCGCCCCGGTCGACCGACAGACGTGCACACGGATACGTGCATCTGCCAGGACTTCGGTCGACTGGTCCGGTCGACCGGACCAGACTGACACAGACTCGGTCGACCGCCCCGGTCGACCGGATCAGGTCAAAAATCAATTTTAAAACAGAAAACAAAGAGGATTTTGATTTTAACAAAAATACTTTTGAACAGAGATTAGTATAAAACATAAATATATATCTGTAGGCAAAATCTTGTATGCAAAATATTTTTGTATAATTAATAAGAAATAATTTTGGAATGAGCATGTGCGCAAAAACGTGTGTGATAGAGCTTCAAACCTATCCACTATTCTTTAACATAGTATAAACTGAAAAACAAATTACATGAAGATTTCTTGTGCTATCTTCAAGTCTTTGAGCCATCCAATGCCTTGCTAGAGCCTTCTCTTCTTTGATCCTTCCTTGATGTGTAATTTGCCTTCCTTGCTTTGTGGAACTTAGAAGTTCTTGCAATAGCTAAGCGAATGGACTCTAAACATGGTACAAAACCTGAAACTCATCTTGATCAAATGATTAGTACCAAATAGCACTAATTTGGTTTGTCATCATCAAAACACAAAACAATTGGAGAGTGTAACCTCTTGGGCCAACAGAAAATACAAGTTAGTAGTTCACTCAGATTGCTACAGGAATGTAGCAATCTGAGGGCTTCTTGGCTTTGCTTTCTTGAGCAGAGTCCAAGGCCACTTATATGTCCACTGCAGCAAAAGTTCCTTATTGTTAAATCTGTACACCAAAAACCAAGAAGAAGGTTAACCAAAAATGCAAACTTTAATGAGAAGTACTTACCGTCCCTCCCCGGCAACGGCGCTAAAATTTGATTGAGTTAGAACCTGCGCACAAAATACAGTATTTCAGATTTTAAGATTAAAGAGTGCAAGTTACTCAATTCTACTGCTATAGCAAGTGGCTATGCGGGTCGTGATCCACAAGGAGGGACTAGCGATGGAAGCTTTTTAGTAAGTTCTCTTTTAGGCTAGAAAGTATGGTTAAAGTTCTTCTTTAGTTCTTTAAAAGAAAAAGGAAAAATTGAGTTAAAGTTGAATTAGGAAGAAGATGGTAGATTAAGAAGATGAAAAAACTAGAAATGATATGTACAAAGAAATGAAAAAGGAATGATAAAAGAAGTGGTAGATTGTGCTGTTCTAAACTACAGAATTAAAAGAAAAGAAAGAAATTAAAAGTTACTTACCCCTTTTGTGGTCATATTCCTTGGATTCGTAGCTACGACTTACCTTGTCTTTGAAGGCAATCAAGCATGGCGTGTAGGATCTTCCCCATTCTCAATCTACACTAAGAATAAAAGGGCAAGCTATACTAGCAAGAGAATGGTTGTTCATCACTATAGACCATCAAGGGCACTTGCAATGGCGAAGCAGTCTCGAGGCTATCAGATTCACTTGAATTGCAACGCATTAGAGGAGAGTGAACGAAAATAAGAGTAAAGAAGAAAAAGTAATCTTGATTCAATTCAAATAACAATGGAAGAAGAGATCACTTACACCGGTGTCACCTGCAGTACAAGCTTACTCTCATTCCTCCATAAAAGTATCCTCTCCTCTCAGTTACATAAAGAAAATAAAAATTACATGAAAGAAAATAAAAACTTAAGTTACAAATTACAAATTAGCCTAAGTTCTATCTCTGCTTGGGTCGTCCCTCGTACGCTCTAAAAATCTCAGTATTTATAGGCAAAAACCCACGTAGGAGAGCGTATGAAGATAGGGGGAGCAAACGCTCCCCCTAACTCCCTAACAAAGCTGCGGATCCGTGGCAAATGTTGCGTTTCCGCAGCTTTGCTGTGGACAGGTGGCCACAGCCGAGGGGTGGAGCGTCCAGGTTTCGGGATATGACTTTATCTTCAGCTGGATTTTTAGTTTTATCTCCAGAATTGTGACGAAACAGCCTTTGATCCTTGGCTTCAACCGATTGATTTGTAGGGATTTATTCTAACTGATTTTCAACCGATCTGAACTGACCTGATCTGCCCTGATTTACTGAATTCGAATTAATTCTGATTTATATCAGAATTTGATGGGCTTTTGGGCTCATTTTTCTTCACTCTTCTTTAGGAATGGGCCTGCAAATAAATTAAACAATAATTAGAAAAAATCAGAGTTTATTTTATAATAAATATGAGAACATATTAATGAATGTGCAATATTAGCGACCGATCACCTCCCTCCTCACCTCGTGAATTACAAGAGCAACCGACATATCACTATAGCTAAGTGATTACTTATCATTGATTAAGATTAGAACGAAGATCTTACACTCTTCATCGGAAAGAGAGCTCAATAGAATCAACGCCTTGTCCACATTCTTAATCATCTCATCCACGCTAGTTACGTCTGCATCGTGTAGTTGTTCATATATTCACCAATGGATAATTCTTTCTTCAACTTGAAGTGGTAAAGCCTCCTACTCAAATGCAACCGATCCTCGATGCTCTTCGTCAAATACTTACTTTCAAGGATCTCCCAAAATTTTCTTGCAGAAGTCTCATTCATCATATGATACTTATTATCTTGTGTTAAACAAGACGTAATGATGCCACACACTGTCTGATTCATCTTGTTCCAATCTTTCTTTGAAACTCCGTTGGTTTCTCTTGCAAAGACAGCGTGCCTTCCAAATTCTGCGTGTTCATCGCATCTATCACATCGCATCTCCACATACCAAAGTTATTCATGCCATCAAATTTACTACATCGATCTTCGACTTGGTGGGTGTTCACGGTCTTCACCGTAAACTAATTAACCTCGGCCATATCTCCCCCAGAAAATGCGAAAAACAATGCAAAAAACTAATGAAAATAAATCTAAATAGATAAAGATTGAAAACTTTACCTCAAAGTTGTTGGCCCAGAGGCCCTTCACCTTAGTTTTGATAATGATTACTTATAAAGGTTAGTTTACTAATGATCTTGTGTTTAGTAAGTTTCAGATATTGATCAAGATCTTAGTAGGTGATTAGCTTTAACAAAAGATTCAAAGCCACTTTTGGAGCTAACACATGATAATTCAAGGGTTCGCGCGTCAAGATCGCATCTAGCACTCAAGTTGGAGTCAAGCTCATTTGGATCGAGTCGTTTTGAAGATGAAGATCGACAAGAAGACATCGTTTGTTTAATTTAGTTTTGTTTAGATCTTGTATAAGGATATCTTAGTCATGATATTCTCAAGTTCACACAAACACACACACACACACACACACACAAGTTCAATTGTTTTTGCTTTCGGTTTAACCGATTTTGGATTTTCAATAACATATATTTAGTTTTCATGAATGGTTAGAATCAAAACAAGTTTTACATGATTTATACGTATAGTGAATTTATCCATTATACATTGTTTAGTTCATATTGTCTAAAAACTTATTTTTTTGATTCGAATTCATGGTTTCAAGTTTTGTTTTTAACAAAACTTAGTTTTGGATCTAATGTCAAAAACATGGATACATATTTTATATTTGTATTGAATTGTATCCATACACACTATGCTTCAAAAGTGTTTTAATTATCTTATTTTTGCATTATACAAGTCTATAGAAAAATCGTATTTTCATTTAGAAGTTTGGTTTTTGGAGAATACCGTTTTCAGTTTAAAGCTTAATATATCACAAAAATAGTTCAAATTGTTTGAAATATGTGTTGAATTTCAGTCACATAAATTTATTCTTCAAATATTTATAAGAACTTATTTTTGTGAATTTTATGTGATTTTATGAGATTTTATAGGTATTAAAAAGACCAAATTTTCAAACCCAAAATCCCAGCCTGAGTCCACTAGCCGTCGACCGATCGGTCGACCAATGTGCACAAAATGTGCACACTGCCTTGGCCTAGGGCCGGTTGACCGACGATCGACCGATTCAGAGAGCTTGCTCTTTGGATTTGGCCCCGGTCGACCGGTCGGTCGACCGACCAGAGAGACCAGCTCTCTGGTTCTGGCCTCGGTCGATTGGGCGGTCGACCGTTAGGCAAATTGCCTGGGGCGGTCTACCGATAGCCCCAACGGTTAGAAATCTGACCGTTAGCCAGTAAACCGGGCGGTCAACCGATAGGTCATTTCTGACCTGTTTTGAATCCCAGCTAGTTTTTCAGACCCCTATAAAAATGGATCTTTGGAGGCTGTTTCTTCTAAGATTTTTGAGAGAAATTTTTTTCTACTTCTCTAGTATTTTCAACAAGTTTTAAAAAGAAGTTTTTGTGCAAAATCTCTACATCTTATTTGTTTTCAAAGTTTTGGTAAAATCAAAAGAAAACAAGTTTTTGAGAATCTAGTTTGTTCTTCATTTTCTATATCTATCTCGAAATTTTTCCCGAGAGTTTTCTTTGTGATTGTATTTTACAAACACTTTATTTTTCTCACACTTGAGCTATCAATTCTATTTCTATCTTTAGGATCTTGTTTTATGAGAAAAAGTGTTTGTGATCATTTATGATCACTAAGAGAGATTGTTTGTGATCTTTGTGATCACCAAATATATTTTCACCTTTGCTTTGTGCTTGACTAAGTGCCTACCTCTTATGTAAAAATTTGTGCTGGAGAGAGGAGTTGTGTACTCCCGGTGTTGAGTTGTAATTCCTCGGTGGAGGTCCCTTTGTGGAAGGTCCTGTGTGGACATAGTGAAAATTCTTTGGTGTGAAGGCGAGGACGTAGAGCAGTGGCTCGATCCCCGAAACATATCTCGGTGTTTGCGTTTGATCCACTATCTCTCAACTCTATCTCTCTTTATATCTTGCATTGCTCTACATTATTCATATTCATATGCTAGATACTGTTGTGTGTGCTTACACTTGTGTTCAATCACGATACCTTATTAAAGCACCTTAACTCTTAGTCTAGAGGAATCTAGAGGAGCAGTTCCATAGCCCTTCATGGAAAATTCGGGCTCACTCTTGATTATACATAGTGTGTTAGCAATTAAGTTTTTAATTCTACTTCATTTGTCCTAAATTAGCTTGTACACATATTCACCCCCCTCTACGTGTACTTTCAATTGGTATCAGAGCCTCCGCTCCTAATATTCAGTTTAACCATTTAGGAGTTTGATCTTAAATTGCTAATTTAGATTTACATTTGCACACACATAGTTTATACACTCATGGATTTCCTTACCCCTCCTATGTATGATATTTTCAACATCGATATGTGAAAGTTTAAAATGAGTGCTTATCTTAAAGCTCTAGGTTTGCATGTCTATCTTGCCACTACCAAGAAATCTTGTTTTGATAATGACAAGTATTTAGGAGCTAATACACAAGCCATAGCTGCACTTAAGCAAACACTTAGTAAAGAGCATCTTTTTGCTGTTTCTCATTATGATTCCGCTCTTATAGTGTGGAACACATTGACCTCTCTCGAGCTACAAACGGCAAGCTATGTGGAGAAGGAATCTAATGGAGTTAAGTCCGATCAAGTTTTCTTCATGGTCCAAGGGAATAACTCCCTTGAGGTAGACACTCAAGTAGATGATAGTGTTTGTTCTTCATGTGATTATAATGTTATGAATGCACATGCCTTAAATGAAGAACTATCTAAGTTTTGTGAAAACTTGCTTTCAAAATACAAACTTTTAAAAAGTAAGAGTTTTGAACTAAAGAAGAAAATAAAAACTTGTTTTCAAAACTTAATATGATTTTGCAAGAAAGGGTTGAGGTTTCAAATGAAAGGGATTCAAAAAAAACCAACTTGACCTTATTTTAAAAGAACATGAATTTTTAAAGAATAAAAATGATTTAGTTTGAAGAAAAATGAGGTTTTCTTCAAAACTAGATTTTGTTTTAAAAGAGAATGATGTTTTGAAAAACAAAATTGTTTTAATTTCAAAAGAACTAGATTTAGCTTCAAAGAAAAATATTTCTTTGAAAATTAATTTTTATCATGTTTGTTATGTATCTATTGCTTTACAAGTGATAAACATGTTGCATGCTCTACATCTTCTTCAATTATTGAAAATAACATTTATGTTTTGGAGAAGAATGTAGATTGTTTGGGCTCCACTTTGAGCCAATATGCCATGAATCACACACGATTGAAATTCATGTTTCATAAGAAATATGCTACATATATTCATGTACACCATTCACGGCATACACATACTCATCATGCTCACACACATAATTATATGTATGTTCATGTGTACAATTGTACACATTGTGGACGTACGAACCATCTTGCAAAGTTTTATTATGATATAATACATAATTCAAATTTTACAAATAAATTTGCTAGGGTTAGGAAAGGTGCTAAACCCCATGGATCCAAAAAGTATGGGTACCAAAATTCACCCCTATTGTATTTGATGTAGGTGTGGGCTCTCACTTGACGTGAGGGTATCAGTGCCTTGATGATGGACGCGATCCGAGCCTAAAGATCATATTTTTGGATGCTTCACTTTCAAGGGATGTTTGGTGGGAGGACCACCATGGATTGGAGATATAGAAAATAGTTCACTCTGTTTGGTAACTATCTTTTACTCCTATTTATGTTTACATGCTTTCAATTAATGTTTGTTAGCATGTTTTAATTTTAATACTCATTATGTTAAATGCAATATTATATTAGACATGCGATATACATAGATAGTCTTTGAGAGACACCCATATTCATATGGATGCATATTTTTGTGTTCTCACTATTATTTAACTAATATGCATATCCTAGTTCCAATAGCACATGCATTTAGCCTAATGATCATGTTTGTTAATGTTTTTCACTTCATATTTTGATTACTTATTTAAATGTAGTTTTCATTAAAACTTGTAATTATACTTGTACAATTAGTGAACCATACTTGATTATTATGTACTTGTGCTTTATTGTTCATGTGTACTCATTAGATATATTTGAATAAGTTAGTTTGATGATTTTTGCATTTACACATGTATTCCCTATTTTTGTACATATTTTCATAAAAATATGTTTAGCTTCATGTATATGTTAATTTTGTATAAAACTAATAGATATACATGTCTATCTTAGAATCACTTGCCTTCATGCACTATTCTTTGTGGACTCGTTTATGTTTGGATGTGTGTGTATAGTTTTAGTTTTGACAAAACATACATATAACTTAAAGCTTGTTTAGTTTTTGATAAAAATTTAATTTTTCATAGTTTCATGTTTGATGATTTTCATGTTTTTGAGAAAGGAATTTCATGTGAACTTTATTGATTTATCTTCATGTATATATTACTTACATGAATCTCATGCACTCTATATATCTTCTATTAACTCATGGTTTTGATCCATAAGCCTATATGTGCTTCATAGACTTTTGAGTGTCAATTCTCATATAATTTTCATATATTATGAAACATATATTTGTTTATTCTTTATTGAAGGATTTCATACTAGTTTTCAAAATTATCATAAAACTAATCTCGTTATTCTTTAATTTAGTATAGTAGTGATTTTCAAACTATGTTAAAATTATCTTCAAATCTTATTTTTGAAAACCCCTACCATCTAAGGGTGGTTGGATAGGCGACCATGACTTGTATACCCTTATTGAATATCTTTCAAATATGAGCATGAATTGGGTGATAGTTATGAGAGATACATAATTTCTAATGAAAATTTATTTTATGTACTCATATTTTCTATATATGTATGGATCATATCTAAATTGACATCATATTGCTCTGATACATGTATATAATTTTGATTATGCTTATTTTACATGTCCATACATTTTTAGCAAAAATATTTTTTTTCTAAGCTTGATTTAGTCCTTAATGTCAATTATTTTTCAATTGATATTCTCTACAAGCTTATGTATTATTTTTATTGGTATTTCATAAAGGGAGAAAAAATTTCGCTTTTATCTTTCAATTGATTTTATTTTTAATTGGTATCTTACTCTCACTCTTTATGATGAAAAATATTTTATTTTGATATATTCTAACATTTTCAATATTAGTATCAATAATCTTGCATTGGTATTATTCTCAGCTTGGCATCTATATTGCAAAATGACTTTAGTATTTACCAAAAAAAATTAGTTTTTACTTTCAATTGGTATCATGTCTTTATATTGGTATCAGCTGGTAAAAAGATTATTTTATTTTCAATTGATACAAAAATGATTTCACTTTTAATTGGTTCTTTCAATTGAGTGTATTTAATGGTATCAAAATTTTTATTTTAAAAAAAATGCTTATTGGTATTGTTTGTTTGTCCTTACCTCTTTGTTGATGAGTGACAAAAAGGGGGAGAAGAATTTAGGATTATATATGCATGTTTTATTAAGTGTTTATGCGTGTGTATATACACACACACACACACACACATACATACATATATATATATATAGAAATATATATATATATATATATATATATATATATATATATATATATATATATATATATATATACATACATACATACATACATACATATATACATACATATATATACCTATATACATACATATATATACATACATATATATACATATATATATACATATACATACACGCGCGCGCGCGCACACACACACACATATGTATATGTATATATGTATATGAATATATGTGTGCGCGCGTGCGCGCGCACACACACAAATATATATATGTATATATATATATGCGCATATATATATATATATATATATATATATATATATATGTGTGTGTGTGTGTGTGTGTGTGTGTGTGTGTGTGTGTGTGTGTGTATTGTTTTTATTTGGTATTTATGAGCTTACATTGCATATCTTTATTGCTTTTTTCATATGCATAAGTTAAGGGGATGCTTCTATGAAACCTATTCTTAGTGTATGCATATATAATGTTATAAGTTTTGTCATTATCAAAAAGGGGGAGATTGTTGGCCCAGAGGCCCTTCACCTTAGTTTTGATAATGACTAACATAAGAAGGTTAGTATACTAATGATCTTGTATTTAATAAGTTTCAGATATTAATCAAAATCTTAGTAGGTGATTAGCTTCAATAAAAAATTCAACTCCAGTTTTGAAGCTAACACATGATAATTCAAGAGCTCATGCATAAAGATCGCATCTAGCACTCAAGTTGGAGTCAAGCTCATTTGGATCGAGTTTGGATCAAGTCATCTTGAAGATGAAGGTCGACAAGAAGACCTCAATTTGTTTAGTTTAATTTTGTTTTAGATCTTGTGCAAGGATAGCTAAGTCTTGATGTGCTAAAGGTTATACAATGCAAGTTCAATAGTTTTTGACTTCAATTTAACCAATTTTGAATTTTCAAGAACATATCTTTAGTTTTCATGAATAGATAGAATCAAAACAAGTTTACATAATTTATATGTACAGTGGATTCATTCATATACATTGTTTAACTCATATTGTTTAAAAACTTATTTTGATGATTCTAGTTTATGGTTTCAAGTTTTATTTTTAACAAAACTTAGTTTTGGATCTAATGTCAAAAACATGGATATATATTTTATATGTGTATCGGATTCTATTCATACACAGTATGCTTCAAAAGTATTTAAATATCTTATTTTTGTATTTATACAAGTTTATAGAAAAACTGTATTTTCCTTTAGAAGTTTGTTTTTTTGAAAATACCGTTTTCAGTTTAAAGCTTAATTTTTATATCGCAAAAATAGTTCAAATTGTTTAAAATATATGTTGAATTTTAGTCACACATATTTGTTCTTCAAATATTTATAAGAACTTATTTTTGTGAATTTTATGTGATTTTATGAGATTTTATAGGTATTAAAAAGACCAAGTTTTCAAGCAAAAATCCCAGCTTGAATCCACAAAACGTGCACACTGCCTTGGCCTTGGGCCGGTCGACCGATCCAGTGAGCTTGCTCTTGGATCTGGCCCCGGTCGACCGGTCGGTCGACCGACCAGAGAGACCAGCTCTCTGGTTCTGGCCTCGGTCGACCAGGTGGTCGACCGTTAGGCAAATTTCCTGGGGCGGACGACCTGTAAACCCAACAGTCAGAAATCTGACCGTTGGCCGGTCGACTAGGCGATCGACCGACAGTTCATTTCTGATCTGTTCTGCACCACAACGGCTAGTTTTTCAGACCTTTATAAAAATGGGTCTTTGAGGGCTGTTTCTTCTAAGATTTTTGAGAGCAAAATTTTCTACTTCTCTAGTGTTTAATTTTTGTACCCAATTCTCTACATCTTTTTTATTTTCAAAGTTTTGAAAAAAATCAAAAGAAAACAAGTTTTTGGGAATCTAGTTTGTTCTTCATTTTCTACATCTATCTTGAATTATTCCCAAGAGTTTTCTTTGTGATTGTATTTTTCAAACACTTTATTTTTCTCACACTTGAGCTATCAATTCTATTCCTATCTCTAGGATCCTGTTTTTTGAAAAAAAGTGTTTGTGATCATTTGTGATCACCAAGAGAGAGTGTTTGTGATCTTTGTGATCACCAAGTGTATTTTCACCTTTACTTTGTGCTTGGTTAAGTGCCCAGTACCCACCTCTTGTGTAGAGGTTTGTGTTTGAGATAGGAGTTGTGTACTCCTGGTGTTAAGTTGTAATTCCTCGATGGAGGTCCCTTTGTAGAAGGTCCTGTGTGGACATAGTGAAAATCCTTCGGTGTGAAGGCTGGGATGTAGAGCAGTGGCTCAAAAATTGAAATATATCTCGGTATTTGTGTTTGATCAACTATCTCTCAACTCTTTTTCTCTTTATATCTTGCATTGCTTTACATTGTTCATATTCATATGCTAGATATAGTTGTGTGTGCCCACACTTGTGTTCAATCAAGAGAGCTTATTAAAGCACCTCAGCTCTTAGTCTAGAGGAATCTAGAGGAGTAGTTTCAGAGCCATTCACGGGGAATTCAGGCTCACTCTTGATTACATACAGTGTGTGTAACGCCCCGATCCCAAGGGTACGGGGACGTCACTGCGACGTATATACGCAGGTCAGAAAGTGCCCCCACGTATATACGCTAAGCATCAGTAAAGGCAAGAATCAGAGTACGGAAGTAAGTGGTGCATTATACATTCCAACACATGAATACAATCACAGAGTTATCACCAGAAGTGATCCAATATTACATGAATATCACATCACTAATAAGCGCAAATGCGAGAATACAAGGAAATATACAAGTATGAACAGTATGAAAGGCACTCACGAGTTTAAAAGAAAAACTCGAGAGACTCACAAGGGGGCCTGGAAGGATGGAGCTCTGGATGATCGGCTGGGGATCCACGCTACCGCTGCGCTACTCTGATCCGCAAGGGGGAGAATCTACACGCTCCAAGCTCCATGACCTGGACATGAGGATCCAGGGGAGTCAAATGATACTCCCCAGGCGAGTGGTGAAGCAAAACCAAGTGGCGAGCAAGGGTGAGTACATGTCATGTAAAGCCAAGGACAAGCAATCTGATTGTATGGCTTCAGATTACGGTTCCATGAGACTAGTACATCGAAGGAATAATCCAAACAAGGAAACCCTCATCTATATACCTTTATCTCATGTCACCATAACCCAAGCCCATTCAACCCGACTGTTCTCAGGCATGATAAGATAATGAACAAGAGGCAAGTGAATACAATGGATAAAGCAGAATATGAGCAGATAATACGATAATACTCATAAAACCGGAAATCCGAAGTAAAATCCCGGACAAGCAAATATAGTAAGGCACAACACAGATTCATAGCCGTTTAAGTTGCAGGCTTTAGTATGCGTCCCATTCCACATACCTCCACTTACAACTTAAAGAGCCGGTTATTATGACACTTTATTATTACTCGTCTTACCCTGATATCTAGCTATGTGAACTAGCGTCCCAACGCACATAGATCCATATCCGAGTAAAACAAGGTTGTTATTGGAAACTAGCGGGGGTATAACGAACTATGTTTACAGTGGGTCCCGTACATACCCGGGACCACGGCCCAGGATTGTTCCGTTGCATGGTAACGGAAACCAGCCGCAAGGCTAACAGGAGGGACTTATGTATGCCCTTATCATGATGGTACCAGTAATGAGGGAGCCAGCTCTCCCCTCGGTCCCCTGGAGGCCCACAGGTCAGACCGGAACATGTATTGCACAACATTCCTAAAAGCCACTGTAAACACGAACACATATTGATATCCGCATGTTTCCCCCGACCCAATACAAGTTGGTCCTTTTTAGGATTCATTAGTTTAATTATCACTTTACGGGAATAACAGGAAATGGACATGATCAGGAATCAGGAGTACATACGTACTATATAGTCAGGTCACTGCATGTAAAGCAGGAAAACAAGTCACTGATCATGATACAGGATAATAAGGTAAGGTTCCCGTAAAGGTGATAATCACAAGTCAAGTATATCATGCTGGGTGTCAAGTGATAGCATGACAGGGTGATGATATTTAGTAAACAACCAAGCATATCAAAGGATTGATAATAGTCGGGTTAAGTCATGGCAAGAGATTGATAATAGTCAGGGCGAGTCATAGCATAACTAAAGGGTCTTGCCAAATAGTAGCATGGCAGGTGGTCAGGTGATAACACACTAGATGGTCAGGTGATATACATGTGTTAAATAAAAGCATGCAACTGACTAGTCTGAGGTAATGGTATGGCAAGGTAACATAAAAGTAACCCAAAGTACAACGACCACGAAGGGTCGGCCACGCATAGTATAAAACAGTAAAAGATATAGAACATGAAATAAAATACACGGAGACTAGAACGAGAATATTTGCATAATCAATGAAATAGGGAGCAAGAGGGTAGCGAGCGAGAACACTCGCCTGAATCACCAGAAACGCCGAAAGGTCCGAAATCCACGGAACTCGGGATGCGCCATAATATATGATATAAATATGTAGAGTGAAGAGGAGAGAGAAAGAGAGAAGGGAAGATGATGTTTGTCAAGAGACAAGTCAAGTAGTACCAATATGTGATGTAAGTCTAGAGGATAAGGTTCCTATTCAAGAAAGGAATCAACCATAACAGACAGCTAAAGTTAGTCGACTAGGTGGAAAGGGTAGTCGACTAATAGAGGGGTTAGTCGACTAACAGTCTGGTATAGTTGACTAAAACTGGGTTCCAGAGAGTTGGGTTCTGGTTTCAGGAAAAGTTAGTCGACTAGGATGGAGAGAGTAGTCGACTAACAATGATCTCAAGTCGACTAACAGATACGTTAAGTCGACTAATACTGAGTAACAGAGAGTTGGGTTTCTGATTCAGGAAAAGTTAGTCGACTAGGGTCAAGGGAGTAGTCGACTAATCGAGGTTTCTAGTCGACTAATAAATAACCTAAGTCGACTAAAACTGTGTTCTAGAAAAGGTTACGTTTCAACTAAGGGTTTCAAGTCGACTAGTCCTTAGGTCAAGTCGACTAATCGACTGGAAACAGCACACAGAACAGATTTGTGATGGTTTTGTTTGATGTCAACTAATCATGATTTGAAGACCTAAGTATACATGATATGAAAACATAATTATACTAAGAATTAATCAAATCTTGGTGAAGAAGAACACTCACCAAAAAGAGTACAAGGTGATGGAGTGATGGTGGTAGTGATGGAAGTTGATGATGAGGAAGAAGGTGGGATTAGTGGTTTTGTTGTTGGTGTTGGTGAGAAGAAGTGGTGGCCGGAATTCGGGGGTCTCTCGCCGGCGTCGTGGTGGCCGGAGGCGCCGGCGGAGGTGGTGGAGGTGAAGGATATGTTGGAGGTTAGGGTTTTGGTGAAGAGAAGAAAGAGAAAGATGAAGTGAAAATGAATAAAGAAAGGAGAAGGAAAAGTATTTATAGGTTTTAGATTTTGTGAAGGAGGTGCAAATAATTAAAAGAGAGGGGGGTTTTGTAAATAGGGGGGTGAGGTGTCTCTCCTAGCCACACTTGGCTGGCCATGGAAGAGAGAGAAAAAGAGGGCATTTAATGAGGAAGTTGGTGGAAGTGTGTGGAGTTTATTGGAAATTTGGGAGAAAATGGAATTTTGGGAAATTGGAATTCTTGTGGATTGTGGAGGAAGGAAAGAAAGAAAATAGGAAAAGGAAAAGAAAATGGAAAAGGGAAATTATTCTCTTAGAAGAGAAAATGAAAAATAATGAAAGTGGCGGATTCCCGGGATTCGGTTGCGGATGCGGAAATCTTTCGGGAAAACACCAGAATCGTCCGAAATTCAAGTATCTCGGAACGACCCGAAATAATTATCAAAAATCAAGAATATTAATCTAAGAATTATAGTGAAATCCGTTTTAAGAAATACTTTACAGTTTTAAAACTAAAAATCCGGAATCAGTTAGTTACCGACTCCGATGGAATTTTCATAAATTCATAAAATCCTCAGAAAAAGTATGTAGATAGAAAATATGATTTTAAGAAATAATGTCTAAAGGTACTTGTAGAAATTCTAAACCGTTTGTAAACTAAAATTCGAGAATCGGTCAGCGGCACTGGCCGACACCGGTTTTGAAGATATTCTTTTTAATTGAGGAAAATTCTAGAAAATCATATAAAATATATAATATTGGAAAATGATATTTGAAACAGAAATCGGTCAAATCAGAATACCGGAAAGACCAAATCGAGTAATACACTAGGATCGGGTCTTCGGTTCAGACTAGGGCTGACTCCGAGACCACGAATCCAAATTTAAGACAAAACAATCATATAAACAATTCATAATACAAAATAAGTACAGAAGGTAAATCGAAAAATACGATCAAAAATCTGAATACGCAACTAAGTACGTATTCCGGGAGCGGGGTGTTACAGTGTGTTAGCAATTAAGTTTTTAATTTCGCATCATTTGTCCTATATTAGCTTGTACACCTATTCACCTCCTCTAGGTGCACTTTCAAAAGTGAAACCCTAGACGAATTTTTGAGTGATTTACTCCACCCAAATCGATCCCAACGAACAATCCAATGTTGTTCTGAGATCAACACACGATCCCACGAATAGTTCAATGTTGCTTCGAGATTGATACACGATCTCTGCCGAACACACCATGATGCTCTTGGGATCGACAACAACCCCTAGCCTAACCTGGGAAGCTCTGATACTACTCGTTGCGCCCTCTTGAGGAATCTAACGACACGCCAATCGCCAAGATCAATGTTCCAATGTTTGAGTCAATCACAAATGAATATAGCACGAGCCAATTAATTAAAGAGAGAAAGCGAGAAACAAAAGATTTAATAAGGTTCGACAACTTGCTTACATCTTCGGGGTAGAAGGGAGAAGATCTTATTCAAAAAACTGAGTTACACGGGTTACAAAGTGATCCGAAGATCCTAATTAGAGAAACCACGCACTCGGCTATAGAATTCCTTCAAACAAATTAATCTTACAACTCTCAATACAATTTCACCAATTCAGGTTAGAAATAAGAATACAACACCTCTTAATTTATAGGCAGAAAGCTCATGAAGAAAAAGAAACCAACAACTCTGAAATTGGATTAGAAACAAAATCAGAATTCAATCAGGTAACTGTCAGAACCCGTGACTGTCGACGACTCCCAATAAGCCTGTCAACAGACTGAACAACTCAACTCTCGGGTTGAGCCGTTTCGACAATCTAAGCTGCACCTGTCGATAGACTGAGACACAACTGTCGAGAGGCCTCCAATGGCTGTTGATGGACTGTTAATCATAAACAATCTATTTGATATATCCATGTATCCGCTATCGACCGCCCCTAGCGCCTGTTGACATCGGTCTTCTGCTTCTGTTTCTTTTGTTGCTGCTGCAATGTGTTTAAAAAACCCAAACATCTATTGTTAGATCCTTTCCCCACACTTAATGTAACCAAACAATTTTACCAGTTACTCACACATTATTGATACTAATGAGAGACTAATTCATAGAATTTGAAACATTTTAATTAAGATCATTCACATGTAAATATTAAATCTTCTAGTAAAAATTATATCATTAAACATCATATTGGAGAAAAAAACAATTTATGCATTCTTCCCTCTAAGGGGCTGTTTGTTTAATCCTAAAAGTCGTAAAAGTCTGTAATTCGTAAATGACTTACAACCCAATTACAACTACGACGCTTGTTTGGACCGTAATTCATAAAAGATTTACACAACTCAATTACTACTCACTTATAACTAAATTATCACTCACTTACAACTCACTTATAGTTAATTTTGTGGTCATACAAATTTGTTTTATTTTTTATGTTAATATTATTTTTTTTAATATTTAATATTTTAGTATTTATTTGTAACATTAAAACTCTTTAAATCACCAAATAGTTAATTTTATGGTCAACTTTTTCACTTACAACTTACACATTACAACCACCAAACACCGTAAAATACGACACACTCTCTCACTTACAATTTTATATTATCAACAAAACACTGTAAAACTTACATGCATGTAACTCATTTACAACTGTAAAAGACTTCAGCAATTACGACTTACGAATTACGGCCAATTACGACAACCAAACAGATCCTTAATTGATAACTCCAACATGCAGCCAACATAGAAAGCAGAAATTCAATCCGGAATAGCTTCCTCTGAATTGGGTTTGAAGCACACGAGCCTTGCTCATGCTTACAAACAATACCACAATCCCTATAAATAATTGAATTAAAAATAAATAACTTCAATTTTAATTATCGATGTAGAATAAAGATGACAACTAGACTACTCAAAGAGACAACCTAAAATCTGATCCAATTCAGGTGCATAACAATGACCTTAAATTGAATTTAAGTGCGCCTGTTGTTGGATTCATGTCCATATTAGAGTTAATGCTCTTAATTAATTAATTTATTCTTGTTTTCCATTCTTGTCCTTTAGGGGCTGTTTAGGTATTAGAAAACAGAGGGACGAAGACACGGTGGGCTCCCATAGGTTAAATTTTGGATATTTCTTCCAGGACAAACTAAATAGCCTCTTTCCTGCAAATGCTGATGTCAGCACCTGGCTCCCATGGGAAAACACGGAGGACCTTCTTTTGGAATTAGAGAAGGGATGGCTAATGGGACGAATCGGGCGTTAGCTAACGAATCTGTTACGAGACGGGTTGATCCTGTCTCGTAACGGATCCAAACGAGAGGAATCAAGTAATCGGAATAACGAATCCGGTCTCCCGGATTCGCTAAGAGGGTTGGTTGGACCCGTCTCAGATTTTATTTTTATTTTATTTTTGAAAATTTCAAATTTATCACAATAGGCAATTTTTTGAACTATTGATGGCTAAAAAAAATAAAAAAATAAAAATAGGGGTCTGAAACTAATTTCCTGTCTCACATATATAATAATATAGGACTTTAAAAAAAAAAAGAAAGAGGAGAGGGTCGGGGAAAATTTTCTCCGACTCGATTAGTCCCGTGATTCGTCACAAGACGAATCTGACCTGTCCCATTTAAACTGAACGGGTTAATTCGGGTTCACCCACCCCTAAACAAGGCGGGTCAGGGTTGACCCGCAACCCGCCCTGTGCGACTGAAACGGGTCGCACAGGGCGGGGCGGAGCGGGTCGACCCGCCCCGTTAGCCATCCCTATCTGGAATATTCGCACATCAGAGGGGTTATCCTGCCCTCCTATTTGGAATATTTTGGGCGTTTCCTCTGACAGATTAATTACCGAGTCTCTCAAATTACTTCAAGGTTGGGGCCCCATTTTTACAACGTAATAAATTCTTTTCCAAAATAGCCACCACCATATGTTTAAATTACATTGACTAATCATGACATATTATTCTTGCAAAAAATATATATATATATATATATATATATATATAATTTTATAAATTATGGTTAAATCTTGCAATGATTTTGTTTTACATTTTAAGTAACACTGAGTATCCACTAATAGCAAAGTACACATATTAATTTTAATTGGTTTTAACTTTGGGCGTGGATACATATATTAATTTAGATTTTAGATAAAGTACGTTACAAAGTTTAAAAGGAAAAACACAAATGATAATAAAGGTAAAGATTTGAACTTACTAGTAACTTACTAACTCCCTTCTATAAAATATGTTTCGAACTTGAAACTCTTCGCCGTCTCTTTTACGAGTTTGTTATAATGCGTCATAAAGATTTTCATTTGAACTTTTACAAGTTGTATTTACTTTGTCACGTTACATTTTTGTTCGAAAAAAAACCTACTGATGCGAGTGTTATATACAAATTGTAACGTATAGTTGATATATATTTGTAGTATTTTAATTGTTATTGAGATGTATGGTTTACAAGCTCTTGAAAATATGCATATTTGACTTGTGTCTTTAAATGAGCGCGAAGAAAAAAAATTGTTTTACGACCCACGTGTAATCTCTAAAATTTAGCATTAAATTATGTCATAGGCATTAAAATATTAGAATAAGACATATACATAAAGGGTTAAATTGTACTTTAGTACCCTAAAGTTTCAGGGATATTTCACTTAATATTTTAGTGTTCTTTTTGCTGCACATAAATATCCTATAGTTTTTCAAGAAAATACAATCACAACCTGTTAATAATAGAGCTAAAAGGACAAAATTGCGCTTATCTTCCAATTCTATTTTCATGACAAATTTTAAGTTCCAAAGTCTAGTTTTCAAAGAAATGCAATATGAGAAAAATAGGATTAGAATTTCTTCATGAAAAGGTGACAGTTGATGACTCTGAAAGGACTATTTTTGTTTATAAATTTTTTTATGATGGTTTTAAAATTTCTCCAAGTTAATCCGAAACAAGTTATATATTATTTCAAATTTTGTCCTAAATTATTTTCTAAAGTGATTGGGGGAAATAATTCTCGAAGAAAATGTCATAGATGAATAATAATAATTAAATGTGTAGAAAGAAGGAAAGAGTTAGAGGAGGGCAAGTATTGAGTTTGTACTTCATAGGTTTTGAGAAATTGGATAAATATGTTTAAAAGAATAAAGATGAACAAAAGGTTAATTGTCTAAAAGAGTTACATGTTTCTCACATGAAAATATTATAAAGAATATTATAAAGGTAGGCTAAAAGGAGGTATCAAAGTGCTAAGAGATAATACTATAAGATATTTATGTGCAACCAAGAAATCAATAGGGTATTTAAATGCAATATCTATGAAACTTTAGGGTGTTAAAGTGCAATTTAGCCTACATAAATCTGTAATATCCAGCCTCTACTCAAGGAAAAATGTAAGTACATTGTGTTAATTTTTTTTGGATCAAATCTGATTTTATATTTGCTCGCAAATTAATTAAAGTAATTAGACAAACCAACTTCTTTTTACTCAAACGCACGTATCATCAATCCAAGTGTTCACTGGAACTGATATTATCTAAACATCTCACCAAAATTTTCACAACTTATTGTCTATGGATCCAATTATAAACAAAATCTGACAATTTTTTAAAGACATAGATTTAAAAAAAGGGCCACTTTGCACTTTTGCAGGGGCAATTTGCTAAAAAAAATGTTTAGAGATGACCAACTGTCATGCAAATACTCTAAGTTCAGTTGGTACACGAAATGCTCACCGCTTAATTCTACGCGGGTTAATTGCATGAAATACCCCACTTTGCTTACATTTTCAAAAAAAAAAAAAAAAATACCCGTACAATTTTGTGAAGCATATTGCTACCCCCAGCTTTAACATCCTTGTAACTTTTTATACCTTATGTAATAGAGATATTAAATCCATACATAACCTGAGTTACACGTGATACATGTTGGACAAATTTGCCCCTCCAGGCTTTTCTTGTTTCTATTTATGTCCCTTTCAACAAAGCCTCCCTCCCTCCCTTCTGCTGCCTCCTTTCTCTTCTCTCACCCCTCCCACCACCTCTCCCCTGCTGCCCTCTCCCCCGTCTCCCAATCTTTCTCCTCTTTCTCCTCATGCCTCCTCGCGCCCTTGTCACCTTCTCTCTCCACTTGTGGCCCCACCTCCTCTATCTTCATATTTCTATTTTTTGCCCTTATCAAACCCAACACTCACCAGGTCACCACGCTCCGCCTTCACCATCATCACCATCACAGATGGTGGCATGCCCCCCTCCCGCATCCTTGGTGACCTCTCTCCTCTCATCTCCTCGATCCCTGATACCCACACACAGTGCCAACGCCCCTCCATCTCGAGCTTGACTGATCTCGGAGCCGCCCTCTCTCCGCTCCTCTTCTTTCCCACTTGACTAGCTTTCTTTCTTCTCCTTGATCCCCGATGTACGTCGCACATCTTCACCAAAATCGGCATCATCAACGTGCCCAAGTGGTACAATGCCGGAAGTCTAGAGTATTATGCATCATCATTCACCCTCTTCGTGATCAAGTTCATCTTGTTCCACTACGCCGAGATCAGGGGGTGACAAGACATCAAGAATCCCAACAGTGTCAACTGGGAACCCATCTTCAAGCAATACAGCTTGCCGAAAGGTGAGGTCGGGTACCCCGATGGCATCTTCAACCCCTCAACTTTGCCCCGACACTAATTTAACTAACTCAACTGCCACTCCAGTCTACATTGCATTGCATTGGATGCTCTCTACTATAATAATATTGATGATGGGTTAATTTATTGTTGATTTAGAGAACATGAAGATTGACAATGTTGGCGTTCATGGGGTCTGTGGTTCAGCACAACATGACATGCAAATGACCTTTTGAGAATATCCGGCAGCACCTCTCTCATCCATGGCACAACACAATCATCCAAACATTTAAATGAACAATAATTTTATGATAACATGCTATATATATAACTAGTTTTCTTCTTCTTTTTTTCGCGTTCCTTTGTATAAATCGTCTATTTTTCAAATGACTTGTTGAGTGATCGCAATAAGCGTTAGTGTGTAACATGATCATGAAATCACCTAGAGGGGGGTGAATAGGTGATAATGCTAATCTAATGAACTTAATGCGGAATTTAAAAAACTAATTGCAATAACAAGAGATGCACACTCAAACAAGCCAAGCAAATAATTATGAATGAACAATATGAATAGATGCAAGGCACAACATAGAGAGAGAGAGAGTAAGAGCCAAGGGATCAAGCGCAAACAACAAGATATGTTTCGAGGTTCGAGCACCCAGCTCTACATCCCCGCCTTCACCCAGAAGGATTTTAAGTCCACTAGCTTGTCCACAAAGGACTCCCACAAAGGGAACCTCCACCGAGGATTTGGGGCAATACAATCACAAGGAGTACCCAACTCCTCTCCTTACAAACACAACCTCCTCCTTGAGGCACAACTCCAAGCCAACAAACAATCACCTCACAACTTGAGGGATTAGCACCAAGCAACACAAGGATCACCTCACAACTTGAGGGATACAACCCAAATGCACAACCTCCTCAACACAATGAGGGCAAGGCACAAAGCAAGGAAAGGGTTTACAACTTGGTGGTCTAACAAACAACCACAAACAATTTCTTTCTCCCACAAAGATTCTATAGATGAGATAGTAGAAGTAGCTCAAGTGTGGAGAAAATAAAGTGTTTAAAACAAAGAAAAATCACTTGGGAAATCACCACAAAGATATTGAATGATAGAACCAAACCAAATTCCCAAAAGACTATTTTTCTTTGAAATAATGAAACACTTTTAAAACAATAAGATTGATCTTTTTAGCACAAAGAAACTCTTTTTAAAACTTGTTTAAACACCAGAGAAAGCTCAGAAATTCGTCCAAAAAATTCTTAGAGAAAAACTCTTTCCAAAGGGGTATTTATAGGCCAAGTTCAAAACTAGCCGTTGGCAGTAGAAACTGCCAAAAATGCCCTAACGGTCGACCGGTCGGTCGACCGTCCAACGGTCGGATTTTGACCGTTGGCAACTGTCGGTCGACCGCCGGGTCGACCGAAAAGAACAGAGAGCACTGCTCTCAGTTCCGGTCGACCGGCTCACTGTGCTGCCAGACGTGCACAGCTCTGTGCACGTCGATCGACCGCGCGGTCGAGCGGCCCTTGGTGCGGTCGACCGTGCGGTCGGCCGACCTGGCCTGTCAGCCAGTTCCCAGAGTCTGAAAAATAGGGTAAAATATATTTTAATAAATCCATAAAACTTGTAAAAATTACACAAAAATAGTTTTCTTATTTTGTATTGAAATATAAACATGTGATAAAAATTTCATCACAAATAACAAACATTTTGAAACAATTTTTGTGTCTTATCATTTTTACCAAAAACCAAAATCTGTATTTTCTAAAACTTGAATTTTTGAATAGAAAATACATTTTGTCCAAAACTCATCCAAATACAAAAACATGATATTAAACAACATTTAGGCATGATGTATATGGATATAATCCTATATACATGAAACATATATATATCCATGTTTTTGACTTTAATTCCAAAATATGTTTTGTTAAAAATACCAAAACATAAAACACATGAATAAGTAAGTCAAAACTAAGTTTGTCTAGGAAGTTAAGCATGCATGTATATAGAACAAATCTAATATACATTAAACTATGTAAACTTGTTTTGAATCTATCTATTCATGCAAACCAAGATCGGTTAAACCGAAAACGGAAAAACCGAAAACCAATATTCAAAACATGAAACGTGTGTGTTGTGAACTTGAGCATATCATACTATTCTAATCTTTACAATTTGGATCTAAACACAACACTAAACTATGGTACCGAAGTCTTCTTGTAGAGCGCTGTCTCCAAGTCGACTCGATCCAAAACTCCTTGATCCACCGAGCAAGTGCTATATATGATCTTTGACGCTCGGGCTCTTGAATCAACATGTGAAAGCTTCCAAATCATCTTATTGAAGCTAATCACCTACTAATAACTTGATTAATGATCTGAAACTAAAATCACAAGATTATTAGTACACATAACTACATGAGTTAATCATCATCAAAACTAGAGTGGAAGGCCTCTAGGCCAACAATCTCCCCCTTTTTGATGATGACAAAACTCATGGAGTTATATATGCATGGATTAAAGTTAAGCTTCAAAGAAGCTCCCCCTTAACTCATGCATAAACAAATAAATATAAATATGCAATGAATATGAAACATGAAACATGCATAGATATGCATAAACAATAAAAGGTTCTAGATACCAATGAAATTGTCAAAAACAAAACATGCTCTAGATACCAATTAAACTTAAACTAAATTAAACTTAATATATGCAAAACATAAATATGCATATATAAACTCAAGATCTTTCTCCCCCTTTTGTCAATCATCAACAAAGGGGTAAACAATCAAAACAAAACATAATCTTCTCCCCCTTTTTAATACAAAGAAACAATCATCAATATAGGGGTAAAAGCAAAAAACAATTCAATAAATTTTTCTCCCCATTTTGTTCGAAACAAATAATCAACAAAGGGTAAAAAAAATAAAAACAATGTTCTCCCTTTTTGTCTAAAACAAAAACAAAGTCAATAAGGGGTGACAATCAATTAAGATATAATTAAAAATTTGTCAAAGTAAAGCATCTTGATACCAATTGAAAGGAAACATGTTGATACCAATTTTAAGCAAAACATATAAAAATTTTGATACCAATTGAAATTAAACATATTAAATTTTGAATGTCTAAACAAAAATTTTGATACCAATTGTAAATATTTTTCATCTTGAACATATGATATCAAATTGAAATTTTCAATCATAAAGTATGGGAGTGAAAAACAAATACCAATTGAATTTTTTTTTTGAAAAGCCAATTGAAAGATGAAATACATGTTTTCTCCCTCTTTATGAAATACCAAATGAAACAATGAATAAGCTTGTATATGGATACCAATTGAAAACTAGTCAATTGAAACAAGATAGTCATTATAAAACAAGCTTTATCATAATCAAAATTTGTGCTCTAAGATATATGAATATAATAAGACCAAATAAAAACATATATATGTATGAAAAGTTAGATACCAATTGAAATTGATACTCTTTGAAGTGCAAGCATACATATACCAAAAAAATATATGAGTATACAAAAATGTCAATATTGATACCAATTGAAGGAATCCAATGATACCAATTGAAACAACAATAATATCAAATGTATATCTCATATAACTACCACCCATTCATGTTCAAGTTTAAAATGATTTTCACTATAAGGCATACATGAGCATGATCTCCCATCCAACCACCCTTTGATGGTATGGGTTTTCAAAAATAGATTTGAAAATAGAGTGCATTTGAAAATCTCTACCATAAGAAGAATACGAACTAGTTAAATGGGAAATCTTGTTAACTAGTACGAAATCCTTCAAGTAAGGAATAAGACAAAATTATTTTTCATGAGACACATGTAAATCACATGGCACTAAAAACACTCAAAATCTATATATCACACATATTGTACTCATGAGAACAAAGTCATGAGAAAACTAATAAGGCGAGTGTACAAGTGTTGTGTGACACATATCAACATGAAAATATTCAATTTAAGCTCAATTAAGATATTCCTTAAAACATGAAACATGAAAATCTAAAATTTTCGATAAAACTAATTTATACTTCAAGGCATATGTATGTTTTGACAACACAAAAAGCATACATACATATCTCTAAACACGATTTGAGTCCATAATAAAGATTTGCATGAAAAACAAATGACTCAAGGGGTATACATGTATATCTTAAGGTTTGGCAAAATAAACATATACATGAAGTGAAAACACATGATCACAAAAACATGTCCAAAATAGGGAATACAAGTTAGAATGCATGAATCATCAAAACTAGACTATACTAGAACATCTAATGGGTACAAATAAGCATCCAAGCACAAACATATATAAAGATTTATTTGTGGCCCACTACATGTACAAGTATAACTTCTAGCCTTAATGAAAACTAACATTTAAACGTATATTCAAGATATGAGGCATAAAACGGGACATAAATCAACATGAAAATCATAAACATGATCATTATGTAAATCCACATGTTATTATAGTTATTATGCATATCATAGCTCTAATAATCATGGCATTTAACATAATAAACTCTAAACATCAAAACAAAACAAAAATCATAAACATCCATATGATCATTATGTGTATGCATATGTATTAGATTTAGAGCATACATATTAGTTAAAAACAAGGTGAGAACACAAAGATAGGTCCATGGGTGTCTCAAATAACTAAACATGTATATCACTAATCTAAATCACATGGCATAATCATAATGAACAATAAAACATGACATGCTATAAATCAATGATGTGAAAAGCATAATAAGCATGTAAATATAAATGGGAGTTAGAGATTGATACCAAAACCGATGAAGGCACCTCTCTAGTTCTCCAAACTAATGGTGGTCCTCTCCACCAAACTCCCCTTGAAAGTGATGCATCCAAATTTGTTTTCTTTAAGCACGGAATGCATCCACTTCAAGGCACCGCTACTCTCACGTGATGCGAGAGCCCACACCTACATCAAAAATTTTAGGGGTGGTCTTTGGTACCCATTTCCTTTTGGGTCCATAGGGGTTAGTATCTTTCCTAACCCAAACAAGATTATTTGCTAAATTTTCAACATGTAAACGATCATAGCAAAATCTAGCAAGGTGGCCTTTTCGACCACAATGTGTACACATGTACACATGGGCATACATAGTGTGAAGTTTGTGATCGTGATGAGCATGTGTATGCCGTGATGGGTGTGCATGCAAAGATGGACCTTGTTTCTTACGAACAAAGGTTTCTAAGCGTGTATGATTCAAAGCACATTGGCTCAAAGTGGAGCCCAAACTATCAACACTTTTCTTTAAAACATTTATATCATTTTCAATACTTAAAGATAAAGTGGAACATGCAATAGATGTGCTAGGTGAATCTACACTAGCATGACAAACATGAGAATCTATATCAATTTTTAAAGATTCATTTTTCTTCAAAACTAAATCCAATTCTTTTGTAATAAATTCAATTTCGTTTTTCAAAACAAGGTTATCATTTAAAACACAATCTACTTTTGAAGATAAAATCTCATTGTTTTTCACAACATCATCACAAACATTTTTACTTTTCAAAACATCAATCTCTTTTAGGGTAAGGTCTAGTTGAGATCTTAGTGAGTCACGTTCACTAGTAATCTCTTCCTTCTCTTGCAAAACCGATTCAAAAGTTGAGCACAAATCCTTCATTTCTTCTTTTAATTCAAAATGCTTCTTTTTCAAAGAATCATGTTTTTTCACAAAATTTTCAAGTTTAGATGCAAGTTCTACATTTAAAGTTTGAACTTCAAAACATCCATGGCAATATGAACTCGAGCTATCATCTAGTGGAGAATCCGAATGTACCTCAAGGGAGTCTTTCCCTTGGACCATGAGGCAATGCTCGTCGGACATGTCTCTCCTAGATCTCCTCAACTTGTTGACAATCCTTGGTAGCTCGGGAGACGTCAATATACTCCAAACTACAAAAGCCGAATCATAATTAACAAACACATGTAAAAGATCTTCATTTAGAGATGCTCTAAGTGTTTTAAGGGCTAATGCATTAGCCTTTTTATACTTGCTACTATTAGGGAATGATCCATAGTGGAGGCTTGATAAACTAGATGTCCTAGGCTTTTTAAATGACTACTCATCTTGGCCATCCAAATATCATGTCTAGCAAAATCAAACATAGGAGGGCTATCCATGAGTGCAAACTAAATGTGTGCAAATGAACAATGCAAATGAAGATTAGCAAACCAAGATCTCACTCCTAGGTGGTTAAACCTAAATATCAGGAGCGGAGGCTCTGATACCAATTGAAATCACCTAGAGGGGGGGTGAATAGGTGATAATGCTAATCTAATGAACTTAATGCGGAATTTAAAAACTAATTGCAATAACAAGAGATGCACACTCAAACAAGCCAAGCAAATAATTATGAATGAACAATATGAATAGATGCAAGGCACAACATAGAGAGAGAGAGTAAGAGCCAAGGGATCAAGCGCAAACAACAAGATATGTTTCGAGGTTCGAGCACCCAGCTCTACATCCCCGCCTTCACCCAGAAGGATTTTAAGTCCACTAGCTTGTCCACAAAGGACTCCCACAAAGGGAACCTCCACCGAGGATTTGGGGCAATACAATCACAAGGAGTACCCAACTCCTCTCCTTACAAACACAACCTCCTCCTTGAGGCACAACTCCAAGCCAACAAACAGTCACCTCACAACTTGAGGGATTAGCACCAAGCAACACAAGGATCACCTCACAACTTGAGGGATACAACCCAAATGCACAACCTCCTCAACACAATGAGGGCAAGGCACAAAGCAAGGAAAGGGTTTACAACTTGGTGGTCTAACAAACAATCACAAACAATTTCTTTCTCCCACAAAGATCCTATAGATGAGATAGTAGAAGTAGCTCAAGTGTGGAGAAAAAGTGTTTAAAATAAAGAAAAATCACTTGGGAAATCACCACAAAGATATTGAATGATAGAACCAAACCAAATTCCCAAAAGACTATTTTTCTTTGAAATAATGAAACACTTTTAAAACAATAAGATTGATCTTTTTAGCACAAAGAAACTCTTTTTAAAACTTGTTTAAACACCAGAGAAAGCTCAGAAATTCGTCCAAAAAATTCTTAGAGAAAAACTCTTTCCAAAGGGGTATTTATAGGCCAAGTTCAAAACTAGTCGTTGGCAGCAGAAACTGCCAAAAATGCCCTAACGGTCGACCGGTCGGTCGACCGTCCAATGGTCGGATTTTGACCGTTGGCAACTGTCGGTCTACCGCCAGGTCGACCGAAAAGAACAGAGAGTACCGCTCTCAGTTCCGGTTGACCGCCCGGTCGACCGGCTCACTGTGCTGCCAGACGTGCACAGCTCTGTGCACGTCGATCGACCGCCCGGTCGACCGGCCCTTGGTGCGGTCGACCGTGCGGTCGGCCGACCTGGCCTGTCAGCCAGTTCCCAGAGTCTGAAAAATAGGGTAAATATATTTTAATAAATCCATAAAACTTGTAAAAATTACACAAAAATAGTTTTCTCATTTTGTATTGAAATATAAACATGTGATAAAAATTTCATCACAAATAACAAACATTTTGAAACAATTTTTGTGTCTTATCATTTTTACCAAAAACCAAAATCTGTATTTTCTAAAACTTGAATTTTTGAATAGAAAATACATTTTGTCCAAAACTCATCCAAATACAAAAACATGATATTAAACAACATTTAGGCATGATGTATATGGATATAATCCTATATACATGAAACATATATATATCCATGTTTTTGACTTTAATTCCAAAATATGTTTTGTTAAAAATACCAAAACATAAAACACATGAATAAGTAAGTCAAAACTAAGTTTGTCTAGGAAGTTAAGCATGCATGTATATAGAACAAATCTAATATATATTAAACCATGTAAACTTGTTTTGAATCTATCTATTCATGCAAACCAAGATCGGTTAAACCGAAAACGGAAAAACCGAAAACCAATATTCAAAACATGAAACGTGTGTTGTGAACTTGAGCATATCATACTATTCTAATCTTTACAATTTGGATCTAAACACAAAACTAAACTATGGTACCGAAGTCTTCTTGTAGAGCGCTGTCTCCAAGTCGACTCGATCCAAAACTCCTTGATCCACCGAGCAAGTGCTATATATGATCTTTGACGCTCGGGCTCTTGAATCAACATGTGAAAGCTTCCAAATCATCTTGTTGAAGCTAATCACCTACTAATAACTTGATTAATGATCTGAAACTAAAATCACAAGATTATTAGTACACATAACTACATGAGTTAATCATCATCAAAACTAGAGTGGAAGGCCTCTGGGCCAACAGATCAAAGAGGAAAGAAATGGGGGATTTCACTATACAAAGGAGAGAGTAAGAGGAGAGAGAGATGGCAATAAGGGAGGGAGAGAGGAGTCATGAAGAGGAGGAGAGAGGTGCATGAGAGGGAGAAATGAGGCGGGAGGGCGGTAGGAAAGAGTGAAGGTGGGGCCCGGGAGGGGAGAGAGGGCAATATGAGAGAGAAAGAGAGAAGGTATAAGGAGAGAGAGAGGAGAGATGACAGCAAGAGAGAGGAGATGAGAGGAGGCGGTAGGGCGATAGGAGAGAGAAAGGACGCACGAGGCTGCGGGATAAGATAGATGGCAACAAGAGAGAGGGAGAGAGGAGGCATGCATAGAGAGGAGAGATGAGGCATGAGTAGAGGGCAGAGAAGAGAGAGGAGGTGTGGGGAGAGAGAGGCAACATAAAAGAAAGAGGAAGGCGGTAGGAGTGAGATAGAGAGAGGAGGCGGGAAGGGGGAGAGAGAGAGGAGAGAAAGAGGCGACATGAAAGAGAGAGGAAGATGAGGTGTGAGCATAGAGAGGAGAGGGAGGGCGACAAGAGATCGAAGGCTGTTAATACCGCGAAAGGTATAATTGTTTTTCACATAAATCATTGATGGTAGTTGTGTATTAGAGTATAATTTTTTTTTAAAAGGGAAGAGTGGGGTTTTGGCCCCAATTTATTAAAAGAATAAAGAATGAGAGGTTACAGGAGTGAGAAAGAGAGAGGAGAGGAGAAAGATATGTGAAGTTATGAGGAGGCAAACAATACAACAATAATAACAACAATAATAACACACTAAGACGGTTTACAGTACTTGTGAAGAGGGAAGTGAGCTTGCATAAGAGAAACCAGGGATGAAGTCCGACCACCAAGCTGCAATGTAGAAAAGGATTTTGCTTTAAAAAATAGTTGATTCCGCTTTTACCAAACAACCCAAGTGATTACAGTAACAACGTAATCCCACTGGTTAACTTCATTAAGTGGAATATGGGAAAGTCTCCAATCATCCCAAAGAATAGCAATGAAAGAGGGCCAAGAGGATATTGCTAAATGATTTCTCTCTGTCGCTCAAAGTTCCAAGATGAAGGGGCAATGAAGAAAAATGTAAGAACGATCGCCTGGTTTACCCCGCAAAGCAAGCACAATGGTGAAGTATGAATACCCCTATTGTCAAACATATCCGCCATAAAAAGACGTTCGTGGTGTGAAAGCCACATGTGCACCTTGATTTTAGAGGAGCTTGAGTAGTCCAAATTCATTGAAAGTAATTATTCTCTTCTCGATACCCAGTAAGATGTCTTTATAGGGAGTTAACGATGAATATACCACTTTGATGTAACTTCCATACCTGCACTTCGGTGTGTTAGAGAGTTGCACAGATTGAAGGATGTTGAGGAGAGAGTTGAAATCATTGAGAAGATTTGCTCCCATAAATTGGTGTGGCCATCTCCTAAATTAGGGGCCCGAATCTGACTTCCTTTAAGAAGGCAAGTTTAAGAGTTGACCGTTGAAGAAGGATCCCTTGCGCGCATGAATAAATTGGGGCATATGGACGCAAGAGTATCATTACTCACTCAATGATCGAGCCAAAATCTTATTGTACATTCGTCGTCTGCTACAATTGTAATGCCGGAAGCTAAAGTCATAGATGCTCTTAGAACACCTCTTCAAAAAGGTGATACATGCCTAGAGAGAGAGGTTTATAAGTCATGGGCTCTCCGCCTTCTATAATAATTGTGAGCAATAAGGGCCACCTACGGGGCATATGCATCATGAAAAAATCTCCGTCTCGACTTGGATAGGAGCGCAGGGTTGAAGGCCCGAAAGTTGCATACACCCAAACCACCTTGATTCTTATGAGTGCAAATAAGTTACCAATTAATCAAGCAAAGTCCTACGTGTATATTCCTTGTGCTTTTCCAAATAAGCCCTACGAATGCAGTCAATTTCATGAATTACCCATTTTGGAAGGTAGAAGAAGGACATGAAGTATAGTGGTATGGATGACAAGACGGAGTTCACAAGGATGAGCCTACCACCTCGAGAAAGTGCATTGCCTTTCCAAGTAGCAAGTCGCTAGTCACTTCTCGACCCTTTCAATAGGTGGTTGCCAATCTTCTATAGTAAGAAAGGTCACTTTGATCAGTAGTCCAACGTATGTGAATGGTAAGGAACTGAGATAGCTTGAGGGAAACGAGGGATCTTGAATTTCCTAGCACAAGAAGGAGGGTGTCATCGGCATAGTGTAGACTAACCATATCATTCGGCCAAGAGAAATAGCCCACCTTTTGAATGCATCCACTAGTGATGGAGAGGATACATGTAAGGGCATTGGCCACAAGGATGAAGAGATAGGAGAGATAGGGTCTCCTTACCTAAGACCCTTACGACAATGGATGTAGTTGCCCATCCTCCCATTAACAAGAATAGAAGAAGTCTCAGAGGTCAAGCAAACTTTAATCCAACCAATCCAATGATGTCCAAACCCTCGTGCCAAGAGTAAATCAAAGAGGAAGTCCCAACTAACAAATCAAATTCCTTTTCAAAATCAAGCTTAAGGAACACCACCTCAACATCAGAGTTGTGTGTAGCCGCAAGATCTCATGCGCATAAGCCACACTATCAAGAATGTATCTATTCTTTATGAAAGCTTATTGGGCTTGATCTATGAGGAGGTGAATGTGAGGACGAAGTCGATTGGCAAGAATTTTGGTGATGATCTTGATCACAACATTAAGAAGACTAATAAGATGGAATCTATAGGTCATAGAAGCACATTCCTTTTTCGGAATGAGGGTAGTCAAAGCATTATTGAGACACCGAAGATCCATAACACCATTATAGAGTTGGCCGAATAATGAAAGAATATCCGCTTTGACAAGATTCCAAATTTTTGAAAGAAGATTATTGGGAATCCACCAGGACCCCGGGATTTTTCTGCACCAAGCCTGAATATGGAAACTCTAAGCTCCTCTTCGAAGGCTTGCTCAATATCCTTCAAAGACCATACACAATTTGGATAAAGAATACCTCAATTTGCATGCAAAAGAGGATGGTGAGGTACACCAAAAATTTAGGGTGTAATATCAACATTATTAGTGAGAGTTTCCTCTTGGAAATGAAGAGTGTAAATAAGGTTATAGCGGTACCTTATGTTGGCAACACGGTGGAAAAATTTTGAGTTTGTTCCCCTTGTTTGAGCCAAAGAAAACAGACTCTTTGTCGCCACATAATTTCTTCAAGGCAAAGGATTCTATCATGCTCATTGAGAGATGACACTTTGAGAGAAGATTCATCGGAAGAGAGCGAACGAGATTTAAGGAGAATATCAAAGCATTTTGAGAATATGAAGCTTTTGCCATTTGACACTTCTGAATTTGGTTTTACTCATCATTAGAGTACTCATTGTCTTTTGAAACTTTTGAGCAAGGCTAGTGGCGACAGTAACATGGAAGACGGAGGACCAAGCACTAGCCACAATATCATGAATATCTTGGTGTTCCAACCACATGGTCTCGAAGTGGAATCTTATAGCACACCGGTAGTTGGAAGAGGTATGGAGCGAGATGGGTATGTGATCGGAGAAGGTGTTGGGAAGAGCCTTGCAAATAGAGAGGGGTAAGACACCGTCCCAAGAATCTGAGATAAAGTACCAGTTAAGCTTCGCAAAGGCAGGCACGATGTGCTTATTAGACCAAGTAAAAAATCTTCCCCTAAGCAATATATCAATTAAGCCAAGATCCTGAACGAGATCATTAAAGGAGTCCATATCGAGGGAATAGCCTTCACAATCTTGTCGTTCATGCATGAATCTAGTCATGTTGAAATCCGCTATCAAAGCCCAAGGCTTCGATGAACACCAAGAGTGAATTGTAGCGAGTTCTTGAAAAAAGAGACTTGTGGGAACAATTATTTGGTCTATACACGGAAGAAACACAAAAGGTGGTTTCATCGAGATAGAAAATCTAGTAGAGAGTTGGTAAATTTGCTCAAAAAGCTTTCTGTTCCACCTAATAAGTTGCCCACCTGAAGCACCAATAGAGTCAGTAACTATTTATTCATTAATTCGACTACCCCCAATGGATCGAAGAAGATGAAAGGAAGGAATGCAAAGTTTGGATTCTTGGAAAGCTACCACATCAATTCTAAAGAGAAATAAAAAATCGCGGACCTTTGCTATCTTATCAAGATCCCCTAGTCCCCTAATATTCCAATTCAAAATAATCATGGAGAGATGAATACCCTATCCGACACAAACAATCTTCACCGACGAGACCGACTCACCTCAAGAGCTCAGAGATGAGAGATGGTGGGATGGGGTTCATCGGGTAGGATATAACCGAATTGGGTGGACATTCTAGCTATCTCATCATTCGTGAACAGAGAGAAACTAGGGCCATTTGGAATAACGACCAACCCATGGGGAACATCAACCGTGGATCTTGTGTAAGATCACCTAGAGGGGGGGTGAATAGGTGATGGCTAATCTAATGGTCACTTGTGAACAAATAATGCAGAATTAAAACTAAGTTGACCAAATTAAACTTCTTTTAATTGAACACTTATGTATAACACAAGAGTGTTGCCGAATTCCCCTTGCGAGGCTCTGGACAAACTCCTCTAGATTCCCCTTGAATGGGTTGAGGTGCCGCGTTGGCTCTCTTGGTTGAATACTAGTGTTAATAACAATCCCAAGCAAGTATAGCAATTATGAGCACAAAGGTATATCATGCATACAAGAGATAAAGACAATAAAGTAATGCAAGATATAAGTGAGACAAAAAAAGTAAGAGAGCAAGAGTGAGCAATCGCAAACACAAAGCGTTTGTTTCGAGGTTCGAGCACACTTGCTCTACATCCCCGCCTTCGACACACGAAGGATTTCCACTATGCACGATCCAACCGGATCTCTCCTTGGTGCCGCAACACCTACAAGCCCTCGGACTCCCAAAGTCCCTTACACACCACAAGCCCACCGGCTTGAGGAGGCCGCACCTCAAGCTACAAGAGTTCGCACCCGAACCCTAAACAACCACGAGCACACTTGCCCGTCTCCTCAAAGTACAAGATGAAATCTTGGTGATCTAAACACTTGATCACCTACAAAAACTCTCACTACAACACCTATAGGATGAATAGCTCAATGGATGCTCAAGTGTTTGTGTGAGAAAGCAAGGAAAGAATCTTTGGTGAAAATCTCAAGAAATCACTTTTACACTCTTATAAAATCTTCCCTTTTGATTGGAAGTATTAGCTCACTATTTTTGTGGAGAAAAACCTCTGAAATGAATATGAGAAAACAGGCTCTAAGGTCTCCAAAAATCTTGGTTCAAAACAATGACAAAACCCCCTTTTATAGAGGCCAGAAAAATCTGACCGTTGGGCTCTGTCAGAGCTTCCGGTCGACCGGTCCGGTCGACCGGTCCGGTCGACCGGCAACGGTCAAGAATCCGACCATTGCAGCCTCCGGTCGACCGGCCCGGTCGACCGCGCACCTGGAGCAGAGAATTACTTCTCTGTCGGTCGACCGGTGCGGTCGACCGAAATTTCCAGAGAGCAGACTCTCTGAAGCGGTCGACCGGCACGGTCGACCGTTCTCCAGTGCACACAGGCGTGCACGTCTGTGCACGTCCGGTCGACCGACCCGGTCGACCGGCCACTGTCAGTTCTGAAAAATCAGAACTGCCAGAACCTGAAAATTTTGGGATTAAAGATTGGTCTTTTTGGCTTAATAAAAAATCCCATAAATACTTAGAAATTCTACAAAAAAATAGTTTTATGATATAGAAACATGCTTGCACAAAATCAAGGCATGTTATTAAAGATTTGACTATTTTTTGTAACTTGGAAATATTGGCTCATAATAAAAACTGTTTTTCTAAAACATGTTTTTCCAAATTTTCATCAAATACAAAAACAAGATATACTTTAAAGCATAGTGTGTATGGATATGATCCACTATACAATCAAGATGAAATATCTAGTTTTTGACATAAAGCACTAAACTTGATTTTGAAAGATATGTATATAGGTAACATAAAAAATCAAGACATGTATGTTGTCCAATGAAAAATCTTTTTCTCAAATAAAAATTCTTTTATGAAAAGACAATTAAATCTCAAGAGTGTGTGTGTGATATGACTTGAGCAATCCACCAATCTATTCTATCCTTTACATTTTTATCTAAAACAAATAAAAATCTTATACCTAGACACAAGTCTTCAACTTCTTGAAGTCTTCACTTGAAGGCTTCTCATCTTCTTCACTTGGTCCAAGCTTGATCCAAAGCTCCTTGGATCACCCCGTGCTAGCTCCAAATCTTGACATTTAATCCTTTGTTGAGCTTTGCACCTACTAAGATCTTGATAAAGAATCTGTCACTAATTAAAAAAGATCATTAGCAAATATAACTACATGAGTTGATCATCATCAAAACTAGAGTGATAGGCCTTTGGGCCAACAATCTCCCCCTTTTTGATGATGACAAAACTCATGAAGTTATATATGCATGGATTAAAGTAAAGCTTCAAAGAAGCTCCCCCTTAACTCATGCATCACTAGAAATAAATAGATATGACATTAAAGCACATAAATATGTATGCAAATGAATGCACAAATCTTTTTCTCAAACTTTTATCTTATTATATTATTGCTATGCATGAGTAAAAGCATAAGTATAAAAACTCAAAATCATCTCAAAAAAATCTTTCTCTCCCTTAAGTAAGGAACAAATACTCCTCCCCCTTAAGGAAATCATGCATATAACTCAAATACTTCTCCCCCTTTTTGTCAATCATCAACAAAGGGTTCAAAGTTCAAATCATCAAACAAATTTTCTCCCCCTTTTTGTCAAAAATAAGGAAATCAAGGAGGGTAAAATCAAATCAATCAATAGGATTTATATGCGATATACATTCATGAAGAGGAAGATGCTAAGTTAACTTCCCTACACATATGCATTACATGAAGAAGGGATGACAAGCCCTAACTCACATAACACATATTATGTAATGCATAAGAGGAGATGTGAAGCTCCCCCTACACACGTATATCATATAAAGAAGAGTTGTCAAGCTCCTCAATTTATAATATACTCAACATGAATCCATATGTAAGAGAGATGTTAAGCTCTCCTTGCATATAGGAAATACAAATCAA
Source organism: Agave tequilana (assembly GCA_038442645.1). NCBI lineage: Eukaryota > Viridiplantae > Streptophyta > Magnoliopsida > Asparagales > Asparagaceae > Agave > Agave tequilana. The sequence continues at coordinate 65,137 of JAVJIF010016676.1, forward strand.
AAATTTTGAATATTTCTTTAACAAGACAAAATTTTGAACTTTTCTTATGAAAACAAAATTTTGAAATATCTTAAAATACACAACTTTCTTTTAAGGTACCAAATGTAGAACAATCAAATTTTGAATTTTGATACCAATTTTGAAATACAATGCATAAGCTTTAAAATAAATAAGATTTGAAGTAAGCTTAGCATTAACAACTATTGTGCTTTAAAATATAAATCCATTTTAATACAAGCACACAACAATCATATATATGTATGAAAAGAGTATACCAATTTAAGTAGATACATACATATATGAAAGAACAACATATGAGTATACACAATAAGAGGTCATATTGATACCAATTGAAAATATCCAATGATACCAATTGAAAATTAAGCTTAAGTGTATATATCATTAAAATCTACCACATGAAGAATTCGAACTAGTTAAATGAAGATGTTTAACAACTAGTACGGAATCCTTCAATCAAGGAATAAGTCAAAAGTTTTTTCATGAAATTTCAATGAAACACAAGGCACTAAAAAACACTCTATCCATAAAGTCCATATCAAAAAGAAGTGAGTGTGCTAGTGTTATGTGGAACATGGTATCATGAAAAATAGCAATAAAACTCAATATTCCTTAAGATTTTGAAATCATGAAATCCATTAAAAAATTTTATTGAAAAATTACAAAATTTTTATTAAAAACAAAAATTTATATTTCAAGATATATGTATGTTTTGACAAGACATTAAGTATACATACATATCCTTAAAACACATTTGAGTCTATATATAGATTTGCATGAAAGGTAAATGACTCAAGAGGTATCCATGTATATCTTAATATTTTGGCAAGACAAACATATACATGAAATGAAAGCACATGATCATAGCATAAATCCAAAATGGGAATACAAGTTTAAAATGTAATAATCATCAAAACTTAGGCTATACTAACACACCTAATGGGCACAAATAAGCATTCAAACCCAATCATATATAGATTTATTTGTGATCCATAATGTGTATAAGTATAAATCCAAGTGTTGACAAATGCTAACATTTAAACTAATATTCAAATCAAGAAGCATCAAATAAATTTTGAGAATACAAAAGAATTTATCCATATGATTAAAAATAGGATCATGTGAATCAATTTGAAGAATAGATAACTAGTTTAAATGGATTTTTGACAAACTAGTTAAAGATCCTTCAAAAATACAAAGTCAAATGTTTTCCATGAATAATACTAAATACATAAAAGTTCAAGCACTCATAGTCCATAAAGCTCAAAAATTATCTTTTATCATAAAAGATGAGTGTTCAAAGGTTATGTAAATGGTATTTTCATGAAAATAGAAAGTGAAGCATGAATCTCATGAAAATCTTATTTTTCATCATAAAACAAATCATATATTTTTCATAAAGTATTTTGTATTTAGCAATGCTTTATGAAAATAGTCATTCAAGCTCAAAAAAAGATCATAAATCACATTTTGTTGTACAAATCAAAAACATGAAAAATCATTTTTTTATTATTATTTATTTAAAATACTAATCTTCATGGTATATGTATGATTTATCCAATTCTAACAATATGCATACATATCCCAAATATGAAAAGAGTCCAATATATATTGCATGAAGGCAAATGACTCAAGGGGTATACATGTACATTTATTAGATTTGAATTAAACACACATATACATGAAGTAAGATCAAAGATAGGCATAACAAGTATAAATGACCGAATCATCAAAACTAGCCTATACACATGCATATAGTGGATACAAATGAGCATGAAGTTCAAATATATATGAGTCAATTGTAGTTCACTATTCATATATGTATAAATGCAAGTTTTGACACATTCTACATTTAAGCATGTAAATGCCACATGAAGCACCCAAAAAAAAATATGAACATGCTACATGAAATTAAAAGCATGTGCATAAATGAAATAGGAGTTTAGAAATCGTTACCAACTCCAAAGCTCCTAGCATGGTGGTTGACCCACCAAAATATCCTTGATAGCAATGCATCCAAAAGTTTGTCCATCATGTCCATTGCATCCGCTATCAAGGCACCAATCCTCTCACGTTTTGTGAGAGCCCTCACCTACATCAAAATCAAAGGGTGAGGGTTTTGGTACCCATACTTTCTTGGGTCCTTTCGGGTTAGCTTTATTGTAAGGATCCCAAAATCTTTTATACTTAGCAAAATATAAATGAGGTTTCTTATCAAAACAAAATTTTGCTAAATGGCCTTTGCGGCCACAATGTGTACATACGTACACCTTAGTATGCTTATGTGTAGGAGTGTGATCATGTTGTGCAACATAAGCATGATGATGAGAGTGATGTGCATGAACATGAGGAGTTTGTTTCTTTGAAAACATTGACTCCAACTTAGTATGATTAAATGCACAAGAGTTCAAAGTTGAACTCAAATTATTCATTTTATTTTTCAAAACATTTATCTCATTTGTGGTGGCATGTAAAGCATGATGAGATATATGATCATTTTTCCTTTTCTTTTGTGAAACAAAATCTTTTTCTTTTTCAACAAATTTTCTTTTCAAAGTGATATTTTCTTGAAAAACATCTTCCTTTTGTTTTTCCACCAAATCAATCTTATTTTTCAAAAAGGTGTTCCCTTCACATAAATCATTCAATTTAGCAATCAAGGAAACATTCTCATTTTTCAAATCCTCATTTTCTTTTTCTAAACATGCAAGTTTATTTCTAAAAGAATCATTTTCTACATGCATGCAATCAAATTTCTTTTTCCAACTTTCATTATCTTTTTCTAAGCATGCAATGTTATTTCTATATGAGTCATGTTCCTTATGCATGCAAGCAATTTTCTTTTTCAAATTTTTATTATTCTTTTTAATCATGTCATATTTCTCAAGCAATAATTGGCAAAATGTATTAAGCTCATCATATGACATATTAACATCCTCATCCTCGGATCCGGAGTTTACCTCAAGGGGGTTATCCCCTTGGACCATATAGCATACGTTGGAGATGTCGCTTCCAACGTCCGAATCGCTCCCGCATAGTATAGATCTTTTTCGCCGAGGGAGGTGATGATGTTCCATACTACAAAAGCCGATTCAACATTAGAAACTCTAGATAAATAATCATCATTTAGGGTTGACTTAATAGCATGAAGGGCTTTTGCATTAGCCTCAATGTTCTTACCATCTAAAGAATAAGCATTATTAGTAGTGGCAAGATAGACATGAAATCCTAAGGCTTTGAGGTACAATGACATCTTAACCTTCCAAATTTGGATGTTAAGGATGTCAAAGGTGGGTGGTGACATGAAGTCCATGGTGTGTGTACAAAATATTGTGATTAGCCTAAAAGTAGGATCTTTAACTCTAGGTTGTTAGACCCAATATCAAGAGCACTTGGCTCTGATACCAATTGTAAGATCACCTAGAGGGGGGGTGAATAGGTGATGGCTAATCTAATGGTCACTTGTGAACAAATAATGCAGAATTAAAACTAAGTTGACCAAATTAAACTTCTTTTAATTGAACACTTATGTATAACACAAGAGTGTTGCCGAATTCCCTTGCGAGGCTCTGGACAAACTCCTCTAGATTCCCCTTGAATGAGTTGAGGTGCCGCGTTGGCTCTCTTGGTTGAATACTAGTGTTAATAACAATCCCAAGCAAGTATAGTAATTATGAGCACAAAGGTATATCATGCATACAAGAGATAAAGACAATAAAGTAATGCAAGATATAAGTGAGACAAAAAAAGTAAGAGAGCAAGAGTGAGCAATCGCAAACACAAAGGGTTTGTTTCGAGGTTCGAGCACACTTGCTCTACATCCCCGCCTTCGACACACGAAGGATTTCCACTATGCACGATCCAACCGGATCTCTCCTTGGTGCCGCAACACCTACAAGCCCTCGGACTCCCAAAGTCCCTTACACACCACAAGCCCACCGGCTCGACGAGGCCGCACCTCAAGCTACAAGAGTTCGCACCCGAACCCTAAACAATCACGAGCACACTTGCCCGTCTCCTCAAAGTACAAGATGAAATCTTGGTGATCTAAACACTTGATCACCTACAAAAACTCTCACTACAACACCTATAGGATGAATAGCTCAATGGATGCTCAAGTGTTTGTGTGAGAAAGCAAGGAAAGAATCTTTGGTGAAAATCTCAAGAAATCACTTTTACACTCTTATAAAATCTTCCCTTTTGATTGGAAGTATTAGCTCACTATTTTTGTGGAGAAAAACCTCTGAAATGAATATGAAAAAACAGGCTCTAAGGTCTCCAAAAATCTTGGTTCAAAACAATGACAAAACCCCCTTTTATAGAGGCCAGAAAAATCTGACCATTGGGCTCTGTCAGAGCTTCCGGTCGACCGGTCCGGTCGACCGGCAACGGTCAAGAATCCGACCGTTGCAGCCTCCGATCGACCGGCCCGGTCGACCGTGCACCTGGAGCAGAGAATTACTTCTCTGTCGGTCGACCGGAATTTCCAGAGAGCAGACTCTCTGAAGCGGTCGACCGGCACGGTCGACCGTTCTCCAGTGCACACAGGGGTGCACGTCTGTGCACGTCCGGTCGACCGACCCGGTCGACCGGCCACTGTCAGTTCTGAAAAATCAGAACTGCCAGAACCTGAAAATTTTGGGATTAAAGATTGGTCTTTTTGGCTTAATAAAAAATCCCATAAATACTTAGAAATTCTACAAAAAAATAGTTTTATGATATAGTAACATGCTTGCACAAAATCAAGGCATGTTATTAAAGATTTGACTATTTTTTGTAACTTGGAAATATTGGCTCATAATAAAAACTGTTTTTCTAAAACATGTTTTTCCAAATTTTCATCAAATACAAAAACAAGATATACTTTAAAGCATAGTGTGTATGGATATGATCCACTACACAATCAAGATGAAATATCTAGTTTTTGACATAAAGCACTAAACTTGGTTTTGAAAGATATGTATATAGGTAACATCAAAAACCAAGACATTTATGTTGTCCAATGAAAAATCTTTTTCTCAAATAAAAATTCTTTTATGAAAAGACAATTAAATCTCAAGAGTGTGTGTGTGATATGACTTGAGCAATCCACCAATCTATTCTATCCTTTACATTTTTATCTAAAACAAATAAAAATCTTATACCTAGACACAAGTCTTCAACTTCTTGAAGTCTTCACTTGAAGGCTTCTCATCTTCTTGACTTGGTCCAAGCTTGATCCAAAGCTCCTTGGATCACCCCGTGTTAGCTCCAAATCTTGACATTTAATCCTTTGTTGAGCTTTGCACCTACTAAGATCTTGATAAAGAATCTGTCACTAATTAAACAAGATCATTAGCAAATATAACTACATGAGTTGATCATCATCAAAACTAGAGTGATAGGCCTTTGGGCCAACATCTTGAATAGGGATGGCTAGGGTGGGTTCCATTACTCTTCACTGAGAAGCTCTTTGGGATCTCTCTTCAGTAGAAGAGGGGACAGTACTCAGACGGGTGTTGCGCCTAATGAATGGTGGAGGTGTCGTCTAGGAGCGACGACAGTAGGTGGAGATAGGAGGGTGGGTGGGTATTGGGGGTTACAGCTGGCCCAGAGGAGGAAGGGAGCCCCACACCAGGGGTCAAAGGGAGGAAGATGGGGGAGGTAGAGCGGGAGAAGGATGAGAAGGTGGCGGAGATGTCATTATCTGATGAAAAGGAGGTCGAAGTCGTAATGGGAGAGGACATACATGAGGGAAGAGAAGAGAGGAGGGGACAATAGAAGGAGAAAGGGAAGAGGTGGTTGGGGTAGGGCGTGTCACAAGAGAGGTACAGGTCAGCAGAGCATGGTGGGAAGGGGAGCAAGGCAATAGAGGAGGCAAGAAAGAAATTTGAATGGTGGCAGTTGAAGATGGAGCATGCAATAAGTTAGCGGGTTAAAGGAGAAGGAGAGGTGTAACTGGGGTGGAATGGATATTAGACGGTCAGATTGGGCCTCAGGGAGGAGGTTAGATTGGCGGGTCTGGTGCTGTGCTGAAAGGAGGAAGGCTGATTTATCTGAGATTAAGGGAGGGGGTGAGTGGGTTGAGGGGCAAGGCCCAGGCCCGAGAATGAGAGAATTTGAATTTGAATTCTAAGTAGATTTGGACTCTGACAGGGGGTTAAAAACCTCATTGACCGACGGATAACAAGGCATAGGAGCAAACTGATGGAAAAAAGGGAAATTAGGGTTGCGGAGTGGAGCTGACAATGAGGCATCGATAGTGAGAACAGCGACAGTAGCGACGAGGAGGAGAGGGGGAAGTGCTGTACGGAGGGTAAGGGAGTGTGAGGGAAAGGGATGGGATATAGACAGTGGAGATGGGCCAGATCTAGAGAAGAAAGACACCTCCATCGAAGGTTCAGCTCTAGCGAAAGGGTAAACGAAGATGGGGGAGGGCGGGAACCATAGGTGAGGCGGAAGGAAAGGTAGAGGCGGTACAACAGATGAGAAGGTCGCAGGGTCAAGATCCTGTGCAGGCCGAACAGATGGCAGTAAGGGTGAAGAAGGTGATAAGTGGGGCGACGAAGGCGGTGGTGGAGGGGGAGGTGGTGGTGATGATGGATGGGGGTTCGATGGACCTAGCTAGCCCGCCAGCAGTGATAGGCCCGCCGTGGGCCCTTTACCTTTGTCCGAAAGCACCGTTGTCTCAGGTAGTGGAAGATTGATGATGTGGACAGCGATGGGGTAAATAAGGCCTCCTATGTGAAGATTGATGGACTCTGGGATAGATCCGAGGCTCTGGCAACAAATATGGAGGATGACCACGATGAGATCCTTCCGCCTCCATGTCCTTGAGTGAAGCCTCTGCACCACTGCAAATCTGGTGAAGGCGCTCTTAGGTCAATAGTGTCTAGGTCGAAGAGGAGGACTTCGGTTAGAGATATCCACGCTGGAGTGTTGAAGTGGTATCTCACCGCATGGTGGTAAACATACCGCGATGAGATGGAGAAGCTGGAGGTCGCCACACGGTGGAGCTCCATCCTTGCCATACCCGCCATGCAGGTGACGTCCGGGAAGAGGATTAAGAACTCCAAGAACGAGATCCACTGAGGAATCTAACACCAAGAGAGCTACCATAGAGGGGCGAGCTTAGAGGCCACCTTGGCTGAGGATGGTCGACCTTCTACCACACGGAGCACGACCTGGTGCTAAAAGTAAGCGCACTCCTTGATCATCGTCGGCGAAGGCGGCAGGATCACCCAGTGCTTCATCAGCCGCACTGAAGGTAGGCAATGGTAGGTGATATGAGAGAAAGGGTTTGGCGGATGGCATTGGTGAGGATTTGGATTTTGAGTTGGTGGTGTGTATGGGGAGGAGGTCTAAGGCGATGAGATTGTGGAGGTGGATTTGGGGAAGGTGGTTTTGGGGAAGGTTTGAGGTGAGGTTGTGGAGCAGATGGTGGCAGCGATGGAGTGGTGGTGATGAGGGGAGGTGTTTAATTTGTGGTGGTGACGAAGGGGCAAGCACATGATCGGTGATCAACAACATTGCAGGTGAAACAGACCCTGGCATTCTGGCAGTGGACGACGATGTGTCCCTTCTCACTGCAGTGGTAGCAGTGCCAGAAAACAATTTTGCTTTGATTTCGAGACGCCGAGGGGGAAGGTGCCTTGCTCTGGCGAGATCTCCTCCACATAACAGACTGCCAGCCCTCACCCGGATGGGTCACCGGAAAATGACAATGAGGGCTTCTGGCAACCACCGAGGCCCATCGACGTGGCCGAGGCTGAGGTGAAGCCTGGCTTTGCCCGACGAAGCTGCGAGGGGTACGCTCTCTACTTCTCAACCGTTCTCTTCCTCTCTCTCTTGCTCTCATTGTTTGAAGTTTTTCTTTCTTCCTATCTGATATATGTCTGAGTCATGGTTCAAACTGGGGACCTCTAGTGTAAGAGATTAGTGTGAATTATGTTGTGATGGTTATTTGGATGGATTTGGATTTATCTAGAATTAGGATTAAAATAAAAAGAAAGAGAGAGAGGCTGATGGCAACCTTTTCATGAAATTAGTGATCGGTCACTGATATTGCATAATTGTAGTCATATTTACCATGTCTATGTTATAATAAATTTTATTTTTAATTATTTTTATCTAATAATGTGCAGGCCTTTATCAAGGGAGAAGGAAGATCAAACAAGCCCAAAAGCCCATATAAATTCTGATTTAATTCAGAATTAATTTAAATCAAGGATCAGGGCAAATCAGAGCAAATCACAGCAAATCAAAGAAGATAAAACTAATTGATAAAATAGTTAAATCAGATCTTTTACAAATCAAGTGGTTAAAGTAAAAAATCAAAAGGAGAGTCGTCGAAATCAGAAGATCAAAGCGAAAATCCCATCAGATAAAAGGGATGAAGATCAAATATGCAATCTCCTCCCCTTGGATGTGGCCAATTGGCCACATCCAGGCTGCGGATCCCTGGCCAAAGCCGCAGATTCACGGCCTTGTTAATGGATAAGGGGGAGGGTTTGCTCCCCCTATCTTCTTACGTCTCTCCCATCTGATTATTGCCTATAAATACTGAGAAATCCGTGAAGAAAAGAGACAAAGACTAGGAGTAAATTCTTACTTTATTCTTAAGATTTAAGATCGTTATTAGATAGTTTATGAGAAGTTGTATCTCAGTTTTTATTTTGTAGTTCAGTCCAGAAATAAAGTGTGAGAGAAAAAGAGTGATTGTAATCCAACATTGAAGTGCCATCAATAAAGATTCGAACTTCTTTTCTTCTCTAACTCACGAGTATGTTACATTTCAATTCAATATTTTGTTTTACATCGATTATGAGTAGTTAAATCTTCTTCTTCTGGGCTCACTAATCTCTCCTTTCTAATTCTACTCTTGATCAATTTTAATGAAAAGACCCAATGGAATCATTTGAATGCCTTAGTTTAAACCTTGCTTTTTAGCGAGTGTTCTTGAAGGAACATGAGGATGAGATTGATTTTTGAACTTATACTTTGAAGTTAATCTCTTATAAAAAACTCGTTTCTATTCCATGCTTGCTTAATTGCTTTAATAGTTTAACATTCAACTTAAGAATGATTTCAGAACTCAAGTCCAATTTCTAAAATCTATCTTATATGTTTTACTTGACTTATCTTCATACACAAGATTAAATTTTTGCCTATGATCATCTTAAGGTATTTAAACTTTTAAGAGAAAAATTTAGAGTTGAGTAAAGATTAGTGAGTTCAGATCTTCTCTTTTATTTATTACAAACAACATTACTCTCAAGTTTCTTAAAAATCATATTTTTCAAAACCTTTTCTAAATCTTCAAGTTTTCTTTAAATAACTTTTTTACTCTTCATCTTCTTTTCATTCAAAAAACAAAAACACTAAAACTTGTTTTTCCCAAAATATCGAAACGCTTGCATCGCATCTCTCCCATGGACACGACCTGTTATCCCTAAACTACACAGTATTTTAATTTCTGCAACCAATTTTTGGCACCGTTGCCGGGGAGGGAACGATATTCTTGTGTTTTGATAAGTTTGGTGTTCTATTTCAGGGTTAAAGAAATCAGGTTGAGAATTCGTGCATTGCAGAAAAAGACTTATGATCTTGTGCCCCTACTCTGGAATGTAGGGAACAAGATTTCAAGAGTTTGCTGCTGAAACATATTTTTTGTAGGACTATTAAAAACTCTTTTTTGCAGGACATATTGCTATGCAAAAACAAGCTTTCTTTATTACTAGTTTTTTACACTTGATTATCTCACAATCCTGTTTTTAATCCAATAGTAATTGTTTGACTGAAATTGCTTAAAAAAATATTTAGACTTGCATTTTTAGGCATTTGTCTAATTACGTTTTTATTTCAATTACTGTTGAAGAAAGTAAGAGAAAAGGTACGTTTGCATAGCATATAATTTAGGAAACATTCTTGAGTGATTACTTACTTGTTGAATGCTACTTTTCTATATCTTGCATACTTTGCACTAAATCATTTTAAGGGCAAAACTCAATAAAAAATAAGGCGGGGGAGTCATTACCCTTCCTTAGCTCAAAACCATCTCCAAGCACGCACAATCAAAGTCTAACTTAAAATCTGATAGACGTTGGTCTTAGAGACATCTCGAACACATTAGGAGGTTATCCTAAGGGGGAAGGTGTTAGAATTTGACTCCTGCTAAATCGGTGTCAAAGGACGGGGATTGAGAGGTGAAATCTCAAAGGCTGCTGATTTGGCTTAATTAGGCCCGTCGCTTTTTATGTGGATACCTCCCATCAATGTTGCCTCGACCTGACTGATTAGCTTGTGGTCAGATTCTGCATTATACCTCCTGTGGACAATCTAACTAGTTAGGAGCTGTCTAGGTCCAAGTCTCTTTTAGAATAGACATGGTTGAATTTTTATCTTTTCATTTTGACTGATTGTTGAGCTTGTTTATGGTAGTATTTGTGCATGCAAGTGTGGTCGAGAGACCCAAATTCATCTAGGTTGACTAGAAGCAATTTATCACCCAAATCAGAACCAAAAGCAGATCCTGTTATGGCTCTACTAACATCTTTGCAGGATAGGTTCTCCCCTATGAGAACCTCACTTCCATCTTGCATCTAACTTCCATCGATTGGTGATAAAAATTTTGAGCTTAAGCCTCAGTTCATCAACACACTCCCTAAGTTTATGGCTTAGAGTCCGAAGATGCGTATTTCTTTATAAGAGAATTTGAGAAAGTATGCTTAATGATGAAAATCTCTCACCTTGAAGATGATGCAATTAGGTTGAGATTCATCCCATTTGCTCTAAAGAACTTAACCAAGAAATGACATACAGCCTAGCGGCTGGTTCTATCACATCGTGGGATGATTTCATCAAGGTATTCTTGAAGAAATTCTATCCAATTCACAAGACCGCTCTTATTAGGAAGAATATCATGCAGTTCAAGTAAGAACCTAGTGAACCATTTTGCAGGTACTTTGAACGCTTTAAAGACCTCCTTATCCAGTGTCCTCATCATGGCATAGAGAAGTAGCGATAATGTCAAATTTTCTATGATGGTTTAGACAAAAAGAACAAAACCCTCTTAGAAAATTTCACGCCCCGCTTCCCCAAATACGCTGGAACGGAGATGCGATGAGACTCGGCGACACCTATACGCAAGAAAAATACCTCATGTATACCCACTAAGCCTTAAGTAACCCAGAACAAGCTATAAATCTATACTATAATTAATCAACTATCACTACAATATCACATATAAGGATCCACGCATGATATCATAAAAAAAAGAACTGGAATAAAGACTAAATCTGATATACAAGAATCAAGAAAAGTACAGAAATAGGAATAAAAAGGAAGCAAGAATACCAGAATCAAATAGGGAGAAACTCCAGACTCCTCGCAGCATGCACGGGCTCATCGAACACCTGATCACTGAAATAAAGCGTATCTAATATCTGGACGTGCAAATTTAGGATCGTCAGAAGCGACCTAGTGAGTGTATAAGAAAATGAAAGTGCTCGTGCATATAAACAGTATGTACAATAACAATATGATAAATTGAAAATAAAAGATAACTAAATAATCAATATCATGAACAGAAAGTAATAAAGTCAGTCAGTACAAAATCAGATATTCAAATCAGGTCATATGTACAATCAGGTGTCTATTATGGTATATATATCTATATACACAGTCAGGCACAACAATTCATTATTGTTATTTATGTCAGCGAATACTAATTGCTATATCTAATAGACGCATATCATATTACGCCTATCACACGTGTCAATCGAAGTCCTAAATTATTAAAATCATAAAAGAGACATTGTTCATGTTTTAAGTAGGTCCCGTACATACCCGAGACCACGGCCTAGATGCCTGGCGCTGAATAAGGCCCTACCGCCAGGTAGTCAGTAACAGTAACAGTGCTCACAGTATTACTGTGGAACAATACTCATAGTAGCACTGTGGACAATAAACATATGAGATGTCAGTCATCCCCCGGAACCCTGCAGTGGAACCATAAGTCAGCTGCGCAATCTGTATCCTAGATCCACCCAAAATACAGATGCTGTCTCCTCCATCAATTTTTCAATCCCGGTGTAAGTTGTCTATTTACATTATTATTTAATTCACTTAAACAACTAAAATCCATATAACTAGAATACTGGGATGATGCAATAACAGTAACAGTAATCGAATACACAGTGAACAATATTAGTAACAGTGAACGATAATAGTAACCGTATATACGATGAACAATAGGACTGTACAAGGTATTACGATCAAACAATACTTTTTCAGTAACTTTATGTTGTTGGCCCGAAGGCCCATCACTCTAATTTTGATGATGATCAACTCATGTAGTTATAGTACTAATGATCTTGTGTTTAATTAGTGACAGATTTATGATCAAGATCTTAGTAGGTGCATAGCTTCAACAAAGGATTTGAAGTCAAGTTTTGGAGCTAGCACGGTTTGATCCAAGAGCCATTGGATCGTGTTTGGACCAAGTCAAGTGAAGACTTCAAGAAGATGAAGACTTGTGTCTAGGTTTGTTTTTAGAAGATTTTGTTTTTAGATAAAATGTAAAGGATAGAATAGTTGGTGGATTGCTCAAGTATATATATACACACACACACTCTTGATAGTTTTGTTTTTACAAAAGATTTTTTATTTTAGAAAAATACATGTTTGGTTTTTGGTATTCAAAGTTTACATGTTTTTATCCAAAACCATGTTTAGTGCATAATGTCAAAAACATAGATATTTCACCATGTTTGTGTAGTGGATCATATCCATACACACTATGCTTCAAAGTTGTTTAAATATCTTGTTTTTGTATTTGGTGAAGTTTTGGAAAAACAAGTTTTGAAAAATCAAGTTTTGAAAAATACTGTTTTTGTTTTGAGCCAATTTTTCCATATTACAAAAATAGTCCAAATCATTTGTAACATGCCTTGATTTTGTGCAAGCATGTTTGTTTATCAAAGTATATTAGTAAAACTATTTTTGTAGATTTTCTATGTTTTTATGGGATTTTATGTGAGCCAAAAAGACCAAGTTTTTAATCCCTTAACCTTGTTTCCTGGCTTCAGCCGGTCGACCTGGACGGTCGACCGCAGATTGAAGTCGGCCGACCTTCACGGTCGACCGACATGCACAGACGTGCACGCCAGTTCTGGCAGGAGGCCGGTCGACCGACCCGGTCGACCGTCCAGAGAGCTCTGCTCTCTGGAAAGGCCCCGGTCGACCAGGCGGTCGACCAGACAGAGAGACTTGCTCTCTGTATCCTGGCTCGGTCGACCGACCGGTCGACTGATGGCACAACGGTCTGAAATATGACCGTTGGCCGGTCGACCGGCCGGTCAACCGACAGGCCTGACAGACCTCCAACGGCTAGTTTTTCTAGCCCTATAAATTTGGGGGTTTGGGCATTGTTTTTCTCTAAGATTTTTAGTGGACTTTGAGCCAGTTTTTCCCACTCCATTAAAAGAGTTTTCTCCACTAAATTGAGAGCTAATACTTCCAATCAAAAGGGGAGTTTTTATCAAGAGTGTTAAAAGAGATTTCTTGAGTTTTCCTCCACCATTTCTTTCCTTGTTTTCTCACACAAACACTTGAGCTATCCATTGCTATATCTACCTATAGGGTTTTGTTGTGAGAGTGTTTATTGGTGATCAAAGTGTTTAGATCACCAAGAGATCTTTTCTTGTTACTTTGAGGAGGCGGACGTGTGTGTCCGAGGTGTTTCGAGTTCGGGTGCGAACTTGTTGTTTGAGGTGCGGCCTCGGCGAGCCGGTGGGTTTGCGGTGTGTACGGACTAGGGAGTCCGAGAGTTGTAGGTGTTGCGGCACCGAGTGATCCGGTGGGATCGATTATAGTGGAAATCCTTCGTGTGTCGAAGGCGGGGATGTAGAGCAAGTGTGCTCGAACCTTGAAACAAATCCCTTGTGTTTGCGATTGCTCTCTCTCTCTCTCTCTCTCTTGTTTATATCTTGCATTCCTTTATTGTGTTTATCTTTATATGCATGATATACTTGTGTGCTTAATTGATATACATGCTTGGGTTTGTTTGCTAACACTTGTATTTAACCAAGAGAGCCAACGCGGCACCTCAACCCTTATCTAGGGGAATTTAGAGGAGTTAGTCCAGAGCCCTTCACGGGGAATTCGGCTACACTCTTGTGTTATACGTGGTGTTTAGTTTAAATAGTTTATTTAGGTCATAATAGTTTTTAATTCCGCATTATTTGGCATTTAGTGACCATTAGATTAGCCATCACCTATTCATCCCCCCTCTAGGTGATTCTACATATGTAACATGAAATTCTACAATAACAGTTTTGGCACTGATTCCTTACAATACAGTCCCCTCTAGAATTAACCCAAATCTCATCTATCGGTAAATCCAAAGTCAATGTCTGATACAGTAACCATCTCAATAAATCAATAATCAGCTACCTCGATTATGTCAATCTACTCCAGTCCTTTATATCGTTAATATGTCTTTCCTCTAAATCACTGATGCATACAAGTCTCAATATCTAGATAAATACACACTTCAACATATCCAAACAGTCATCGCTATCCAAATCCAATTCAGATCATCGGTCAACTCTCAGTTCCATCAAGCTCAATCAAAAGGATCCAAATCCAAGGTAACTAATCAAATATGAAAAATGAAAAATTCACTAGTCCTAATCAGTCCAATCGAATACTATTCCTCAACTCAAGGTCAACTCTATTCCTTCCATTCGAGTCTACTGACAAGTCTAAGTCCAAGATCCCATTTTTTATAAAGCTACACTATTTTAAAATAAATTCTCAATATCCAGTTAAATTATCATCTAAGTTATCATCAAATAAATGAAGGTTAAGTCCAATACTAGTTCCCATAAAATCTATTTACATAATTACAATCAACAGCCAATCATTCCTCAGATCCATAAGGTCCCAGTCTAAATCTCTCACATCTAGATCTGAAACAAACTAAACAATAATAATTTAAATATCAACCTCAGTGACAAACATCGAATCCAAATACACCTAACATCAAGGATATATCTGATCTATCACCACCATCCTAATCCACTCTCTCCTAATAACAATAATTCTTATAAAATAAATATTTACAAATCAGTAGAGTCCACAATTCTAGCTAATCTGATCTGCTCTCAAAATCTTAAGTCAATTTTCACTGATCGGTCCTAGTATCCGGTCCCAGTATAAAAGACCCAATCTATCAATAAAACATCTCATTTAATTACTCCTCAAATTTATATTCCAATTCTCATCCTGTTATCATCAATAAGGAAAATCATGACTAATACTCGTTTACTTAGAATACTGGAGCGAATCTATAACAGTATTAATAACAGAGTAAACTATATATCAATAAGACAATATCAAAGCATCACGGTATAACAATAGTTACTAGCATGGACAAAATAATGCAGAATAATATGTATACTCGCATGAAACAATAAGATAAAACACTGAAATTAAAATAGATAAATAAACAAACACTCACATGAAATGCGCAGTTTTAGAACCGAATCGCCGTCTGGTCTTCACTGCACGAGCCAGTACGGATCTCCGGATCATCTCATGGGTCGATTTTCGGATTGCCAGTGTATCGTGTCCATAACGAGCACCAATCCAAATCGGGTCTGGGTCTCCAGTTACCGGTTCAAATCGCACGAGCGAGTCCGCAATGCTGTAACACACAACCATAACACATGAACTCACACCAACATATACCCATACACACACACACCACATCCATACATGTACACACATGCAAACACATACGTGTTACACCCATATACATACATATATACGAGTACATACATACATATTATATACACACTCAATTTAAGTACACACACATCACTTACACACACAGCAAACAGCAACGCATTATATCACACACAACACACAACAATAATATGCACATGAATGCAAAACATATACCCATGAGTAACATATAGAGAAAGAGAGTGCACTCACGGACAAACTGTGCACGACCAAGGGGTGGCTCCGATGCACCGGTGGAGGCCGACGGAGAGGAGGAGAGATCTGGTGATGACGGTGGTGATCCCGGAGATGGAAAGGGAGGTGGACTGGTGGGAGATGGGTTGCCGGCTCGCACTCCGGCGGAGGGGTGTATGGGCTGTAGGTGGGTTGCCGTGGGGTGCAATGGTGCTCACGGCTGGGTGCTGGGCTATATACGGAGGTTGGCTAGGCAATGGGGAGGTGGTCATGGCCTGGCAGGGGGTTTGCCGATCCTTGTACGCTGCCGTGTGTGACCAGATCAGAGCAGGGGGAGTTGGAGGCGCTGCTGAGGGGATGGGATCTGATCACGGGGAAGCTCTACAGATGAGGCTCTGGGCCATTGTCTACACTCGGCCAGGCTGTGCTGCAAGGAGGGGATGTCCAAGGAGGTGCATAGGCATGTTTGGGGAAGTGTTGTCGGTTGTGCATGGAGCAGGGAGTGTGTGGAAATGGGGAGATGGCTCGGGGCTTCAGGGTGTTGGCCCTGAAGGAGGGGCAGTGCGCGCGGTGGATCCGGGGGAAGGAAGAAGGCACGACAGGGGTCTGGGTGTTCGGGCGCTGGTTGTTGATGGGGCTCGGCAGACCGTGCTCATGGGAATGCAGGGGCAATGCGGTGTTTAGGGAGGAAGGGAGATTGGATTTAGGGTTGATAATTGTGGTTAGGTGATTAAGATAGAGGTTTAGGAATTGATTTGTTATAAGATTATAGGTTTTTATTTAGTTGTTAGGATTAAGGATTTGTGTTGTTTGGATTTTTGGATAATGGGTTAACGGTATATGGGTAATGGGTTCGGGATAATGGATATTGGGTTTGGATTGGGTATAGGATCTAATGGTTTATAGGGTAAAGGGTAAGGGCTAAGAAGGAATAAAATACTGATAATAATAAGAAGAGGAAGAGTAATAATTACCATAATATTACTAATAATGCTAGTAACAACTCTTAACTAAAAATAATAATTAATAACAAGCATATTAATTAACAATAACAATGACAGTAACTACAATAATAATATTAATAATAATAAGACTAATAATAATTAATCATAAATATAATAACAAAAATTACAATATTAATAATAACACTAATAATAATAATAAATGATAATAACCATAGTAATAGAAAAAATACTAATTAGTAATTAAAAATGGTAAAAAATAATAATGAAAATATGTAAAGCCAAATTACCATTTAATACTCTAAAATAATTTGTGTATTTAATAATGAAATAAATCATAGATCAATTTAAGAAATAATGATAAAATAACCAGTAAAACAAAAATAATTTCTTAGAGAAAAATACAGTATTATTAAGTAGGAATATTAAAGAAACCATGTGCCAAGGGAAATTCTTGCAAAAGGATGCAAACTAAGGGTGGAATTTATTTGAGGACCTAACCGAAAAAATCCTCCAATGGAAACCTACTCCTAAAAATTCTGGGAACACAAATCCTATCTCTTCAAAAGGAAATCTCCATTCAATAGAATCATCCATAACTGTCGAGGTTAAAATTTCTAGCCTAAGGAGAAGAATGGAAGCTCTAGAAACTAATCAGCCAGTTCAGTCAACCAAGTTAGCCCAAACCGATTTTCAACTCCGGAGTGTACTTATTATCAAGCCATGAACCATGTGTTTGAGGAGTGTCCTATTTTTAATACTCAACAAATGTATCCCGAGTCCATGAATCCGGCCTTTTCAAGGTCCCATAACAATCTTTATGCTCAAACATACAATCTTGGCTGATAAATCACCCGAATTTCTCATGGAGCCAAACAACAATGACTACTCAAGACTAAACCACTTCCAACATCGCAATCTTAATCATAATTCTTTGAATCATCAACCCAATTAGCATTACAATTCTTCCAATCATCAATCTAATTCTTCCAATTATCAATGAAACTTTCCTAACCATACTCCGCAATCTTCCTTCCAAAGTCTTACACTTGAGAAAAGAATGACTAATTTTGAGAAGACTATGAAAAGGTATATGAGGAACCAAGAGTTTCTCATACAAACAATGCAGAACAACAACGCACAAGTCATAAAAGGGTTAGAGGTTCAAATGAGTCAACTAGCTAATTCACAAAGTGAGAGGCCCAAGGTTACTTTGCCTAGTCAACTATTAGCGAACCCACGAAATTCTACCCAAGTTCATTTGGCTGAGGATCAACAGTTTAATCAATGCAATCTTGTCCATACATTGAGGTCAGGAAAGAAAATTGATAACCAAGTGTCTATGCCACCCAATCTTATTCAGCACAACTGAAAATACACCTAGAGGGGGGGTGAATAGGTGTATGGCGAATCTAATGACAAAAGATGCGGAATTAAAAACTAAATGCAACACACTATGTGTAACCAAAGAGTGTAGCCGAATTCCCAGTGAAGGGCTCTAAACTATCTCCTCTAAATTCCTCAAAATAAGAGATGAGGTGCTATATGAAGCTCTCTTGGTTCAACACTAATATGGGCACACATAAACAATGTCAAGCATATATGCATGATATGAACAATATGAAACAATGCAAGGTATAAGAGAGAGAGAGAGAGAGTTTAGAGATAGTGAATTAATCGCAAACACCGAGATATGTTTTGAGATTCGAGCCACTGCTTTACGTCTAACCTTCACACAGAAGGATTTTCACTATGTGTCCACACAGGACTTCCCACATAGGGAACCTCCACAGAGGATTTGGCAAATACAACTAGGAGTATACAACTCCTCTCTAACAAAACAACCTCTACACAAGAGGAAAGGCACAACAATAATCACCTCTCACTAGAGGGATAAGGCACTAAGCCAAATAACAACAATCACCTCTACACTTAGAGGGATAGGCACAAAGTTAAAACTCCAACAATCACCTCTACACTTAGAGGGATAGGCACAAAGCCAAAACTCCAACCTCCATCACCTCTACACTTAGAGAGATACCAATAAAATCAAACTCCTCCACAATCATCTCTACATAAGAGAGATACCCACAAACTCAAAGCAAAGAGATTACAACACTTGGTGATCTTAACGACCACAAACAACCTTGGTGATCATAGTAGACCACAAACTAATTTTCCTTACAAAAATAAGATCCTATAGATAGGATAGATATGATAGCTCAAGTGTGAGAAATTAAGGTGTTTGGAAATCAAAACACAAAGAAAAATACTTGTGAAAAATGCTAGATAAAGATAGAAATGAAGATCAAACCCAATATCCCAAATACTTTATTTTTCTTTGATTTTTCCAACCCTTGAAACAAATAAAGATAGATCTTTTTAACCCACAAACTCTTTGAAATCTTGCTGCTAAAACACTTATAAAGATGGGAAGAAAAATTGCTCTCTAAAAACTTATTCAAATCAGCTTAAGAGAAGGCATATATATAGCCTCCAAAAATTTCTGTCCATTGGCAGTTGGAAAGGGCAAAAATGCCCTTCCGGTTGATCGCCCGGTCGACCGGCGCAACGGTCATATTTTTAACCGTTGTGCCTCCGGTCGACCGTCCGGTCGACCGGCCAGCACCCGAGAGTGGGGTGCTTTTAGTCGGTCGACCGCGCGGTCGACTGGCCGTTGTGGCTGGCCTTTGTGCGCGTCTCGTGCACATCGGTCGACCGATCTGGTCGACCGACCACTGGTCCGGTCGACCGCCAGTGCAGTCAAGGTAAAAATCTGGGACTTGAAACTAAGATTATTTATTACCAATTAAATCCTATAAAATCACGTTAATTCCACAAAAATAAGTTCTTATAAGATATTTGAATACCAAACATGTGTGATCAAAAATCAACACAAATTTCAAACTATTTGAACCATTTTTGTGATATAGAAATTTGGCCTTTAAACAAAAACCAGATTTTCCAAAAACCAAACTTTGAAATGGAAATCCGTTTTCTCCAAAACTCATGTAAATACAAAAATATGATATTAAAACAAATTTGAAACATATTGTATATGGATAGAATTCAATATATATAAAACATATATATATCTATATTTTTGACATGAAATTCAAAACCGGTTAAACCGAAACCAATAAACTTTAAACTCGTATGTGTGTGTGAACTCGAGCATATCAACACTATCTAATCTTTACACAAGATCTAAACACAAGCTAAACAAACTGAGGTCTTCTTGTAGAACTCCTTCGCCAAGTTGACTCGATCCAAACGCGATCCAACGAGCTTGACTCCAACTGAGTGCTAGATGCGATCTTGACGCGCGAGCTCTTGAATCTACATGTGTTAGCTCCAAAACTCCTTAGTTGAAGCTAAACACCTACTAATATCTTGGTCAACAACTGAAACTATATAAACACAAGATTATTAGTAAACTATAAGTACATGAGTTAATCATCATCAAAACTAGAGTGATGGGCCTCTGGGCCAACAATCTTCCCCTTTTTAATGATGACAAAACTCATGGAGTTATATATATATGGATTAAAGTTATGCTTCATAGAAGCTCCCCCTTAACTCATGCATAGCAATTAACAATAAAGATATTCAATGAAGTGCATAAACCAAACAACACATATATGCATAAATGAAAATAAACAAGCATAAAACTCACCAATTTCCTCTTTTTGCATAAACGAGGAAATAAAATAATCATGCATATATAAATTCATTAAATACTTCTCCCCCTTTTTGTTAATTCATCAACAAAGGGGAAAAAATAAATCAAACAGTAAAGTTATATATGCGATATACGTTCATAAAGAGGAGAGACGTAAAATTAACTCCCTCTGCATACATGCATTTTATATGAAAAGAGATGACTAGACCCTAACCACATAAAACATAATATACAATGTATAAGTAGAGATGTTAAGCTCCCCCTATACACAAGTATTACATAAAGAAGAGAGGTCAAGCTTTTCAATATGAGGTACACTCAATATGAATCTATATATAGAGAAGATGTTAAGCTTCCCTTGCATATAAGCAATACATATCAAAACATTATGAAACCTCTTTAAAATAAATTTATGATACCAATTGAAAATATCTTGTAAAATCTTGATACCAATAGAAAATGAAACATTGTACGTTTTTTATACCAAATGAAATATATATTGTAAATTATGATACCAATTGAAAGTAAAAACCAAATTTTTTTGGATAAACACAACTCATTTTACAATAAGGATATCAAATTTGAGAATGATACCAATTTAAGATTATTGATACCAATATTGAAAATATTAATATATACCAAAACAAAGTATTTTCATCATAAAGAATGAGAGTAAGATAAATAAAATCGATTAAAAGATAAAACACGAAATTTTCTCCCCCTTTATGAAATACTAATAAAAAAAATGCATAAGCTTGTATAAGATACCAATTGAAAAATAATTAACATTAAGGACTAAATCAAGCTTACCATAAACATAATTTGTGCTTTAAAATGTAAAGATATTGTAAGCACAATCAAATTATATATATGTATGAAAATGAATATACCAATTGAAATTGATATTACTTGAAATTTAAAGCATACATATATAAGACACAAATATGAGTATACAAGCATAAAAATATCAATTGTGATACCAATTGAAATATAACGAGGATCAAGTGTATAGCTCATACCTACCACCCTATTCATGCACATGTTTAAATAGATTTTCAATAAGAGTATATAAGGCATCGTCGCCCATCCAGCCGCCCTTGGTTGGTAGGGATTTTCAAAAATATGAGTCTGAAAATAGCTTAATATGTTTGAAAACTCTACCAATAGAAGAATATGAACTAATTTAATATAATTTTTAAAATAACTAGTTATAGATTCTTCAAAGTATGAAATCAAATCATATATTTCATGAAGCATGCGTTTTACACAAAATTGACACTCAAGATATATAAAGCCTAACAATGTACTCATAAAATAAAGTAATGAGTAAATACAAATAATGTGAGTGTACAAGAGTCATGTGAAAAGTATAATCATGAAAATAGGCAATGAAGCTCATATGAAGTTCCTTCTTAAAAACATGAAAATCATCAAAACTAAATAGGTTTTAAGGTATATGTATGTTTTGTTAAAATTAAAAGTGTACATATATATCCCAAACACAAATGAGTCCATAAAAGAATTTTGCATAACAAGCAAGTGACTCAAGGTATACATGTATATCTAAAATTTTAGACAAAATTAACATATACATGAATCTAAACACATTATCATGAAAAACATATACAAAATAGGGAATTCAAGTTGAAATGAAAGAATCATCAAAACTCGGCTATACTAGTACATTTAATAGGTACAAATGGGCAAATAGCACAAACATATAATAATTAAATGTGACTCACTAGTTGTACAAGTATATACACAAGTTTTAATGAAAACTACATCTAAACATGTAATCAAAATCATGAAGTGCAAAATCAAAAACAAAAACCAATATGATCATTATGTAAATGAACATATCTTAGAACTAGCATAATCATAATAGTTAAACAATAGTGAGCACACAAAAGTAATGGTCCATATAAACATGGGTGTATCACAAATACTACATATGTATATCACAAGTCTAATTATCATGACATTTAACATAATAATCATGAAAAACATGAAAACCAATACATGCTAAAAATCAATAATATGAAAGCATGTAAACTAATAAGAAGTTAGAGATAGTTACCAAAACCATTAGGGCTAATCTCTAGATCTCCAAACTATGGTGGTCCTCCCACCAAACTTTCCTTGAAAGTGATGCATCCAAAAGTGTCACCATTTAGCTCGGAACGCATCCACACCAATACCCTCACGTCAAGTGAGAGCTCACACCTACATCAAATACAATAGGGGTGGATTTTGGTACCCATACCTTATCGGGTTCGTGGGGGTTAGCACCTTTCCTAACCCAAACAAATCTATTTGCAAAATTTGAATCATTTATTCTATCATAACAAAATTTTATAAGGTGGCCCTTACGTCCACAATGTGTACAAGTGTACACATGAGCATACATAGTGTCATGTGTGTGAACATGAGAAGCATGTGTATGCCGTGTTTTGTGTGCATGCATATTTGGAACATGTTTCTTGCGAAACATGGATTCTAATCGTGTGGGGTTCATGGCACAATGGCTCAAAGTGGAGCCCAAATAATCAACACTCTTCTTCAAAGCACATATATTACTTTCAATAGAAGAAGATGCAGAGCAACCAACATGTTTATCAATAGAAGAAGAAGTAATAGGAACGTGACAAACATATGCATCACAATCATTTTTCAAAGAAGAGTTTTCTTTTGAAACCAAAACCAAATCCTTTGAAATTAAAGCAATTTTTATTTTCAAAGATTCATTCTCTTTTATAACAAAATCAAGTTTTGAGGACAAAATCTCATTTTTCTTTAAAACATCATTACAATCATTTTTACTTTGTAAAATTTTATTTTCATTTAGGGTAAGATTAAGTTGGGATTTCAATGAGTCCCTTTCATTTGAAATCTCATCCCTCTCTTACAAAGTCATATTAAGTTTTGAAAATAAATCCTTATTTTCTTCTTTTAATTCAAAGCTTTTCTTCTTCAAAACTTTATATTTTTCAAGTAAGTTTTCACACACAATAGATAGTTCTTCATTTAAGGTATCAACATTCATATAATCATCACTTGAAGAACTAGCACAATCATCTAGTTGAGTTTCTGAATGTACCTCAAGAGAGTCATTCCCTTGGACCATGTAGCAAGGTTGGTCGGACTCTTCTCCACTAGATTCCTTCTTCACATATTTAGGCGTTTGAAGCTTGGGAGATGTCAAAGTATTCCATACTGCAAAAGCGGAATCGCAATGAGAAACCATAAAAAGATAATCTTTGCATAATGTTTGTTTTAATGTATCTAGGGCTTGTGTATTGGCTTCTATATGCTTGTTATTACCAAGATAGGATTTCTTGGTAGTAGTAAGGTAAACATGCATACCTAGAGTTTTTAACTAGGCACTCATCCTAAACTTCCATATATCAATGTTAGAAGCATCAAACATGGGAGGGGTCATGAAATCCATGAGTGTATAAATTACATGTGTGCAAATGCAATACTAGATTAGCTAGCCAAGATCTCACTCCTAAGTGATTAAACCTAATATCAGGAGCGTAGGCTCTGATACCAATTGAAAATACACCTAGAGGGGGAGGTGAATAGGTGTATGGCTAATCTAATGACAAATGATGCGGAATTAAAAACTAAATGCAACACACTATGTGTAACCAAAGAGTATAACCGAATTTTCAGTGAAGGGCTTTGGAGTTATCTCCTCTAAATTCCTCTAAATAAGAGTTAAGGTGCTATATGAAGCTCTCTGGGTTCAACAATAGTATGGGTACACATAAACAATACCAAGCATATATGTATGATATGAACAATATAAAACAGTACAAGGTATAAAAGAGAGAGTTTAGAGATAGTGGACTAATCACAAATACCGATATATGTTTTGAGATTCGAGCCACTGCTCTACGTTCCCGCCTTCACACAGAAGGATTTCTACTATACGTCCACACAGGACTTCCCACACAAGGAACCTCCACTGAGGATTTGACAACTACAACTAAGAGTACACAACTCCTCTCTCCAACAAATTAACATCTACACAAGAGGCAAGACACAACAATAATCACCTCTTACTAGAGGGATAAGGCACTAAGCCAAACAACAACAATCACCTCTACACTTAGAGGGATAGGCACAAAGCCAAAACTCCAACAATCACCTCTATACTTAGAGGGATAGGCACAAAGCCAAAACTCCAACCTCAGTCACCTCTACACTTAGAGGGATACCAACAAACTCAAACTCCTTCACAATCACCTCTACACAGGAGGGATACCCACAAACTCAAAGCAAAGAGATTACAACACTTGGTGATCTCAACGACCACAAATAACCTTGGTGATCACAATAGACCACAAACCAATTTTTCTCACAAAAATAAGATCGTATAGATAGGATAGATATGATAGCTCAAGTGTGAGAAATCAAGATGTTTGTAAATCAAAAAACAAAGAAAAATACTTGGAAAAAATGCTAGATGAAGATAGAAATGAAGATCAAACCCAATATCCCAAATATTCTATTTTTCTTTGATTTTTCCAACCCTTAAAGATAAATAAAGATAGATCTTTTTAACCCAAAAACTCTTTGAAATCTTGCTGCTAAAACACTTGTAAAGATGGGAAAAATTGCTCTCTAAAAACTTATTCAAATCAGCTCAAGAGAAGGCATATATATAGCCTCCAAATATTTCTGCCCATTGGCAGCAGGAAAGGGCAAAAATGCCCTTCCGGTCGACCGCCCGATCGACCGGCGTAACGGTCATGTTTCTGACCGTTGTGCCTCCGGTCGACCGTCTGGTCGACCGGGCCAAGCCATCGGTCGACCTCCCGGTCGACCGGCTAGCACCGAGAGTGGGGTGCTTTCAGTCGGTCGACCGCGCGATCGACTGAACGTTGTGGCTAGCCTTTGTGCACGTCTCGTGCATATCGGTGGACCGATCCGGTCGACCGACCACAGGTCCGGTCGACCGCCAGTACAGTCAGGCTAAAAATCTGGGACTTGAAACTAAGGTTATTTATTACCAATTAACTCCCATAAAATCACGTTAATTTCACAAAAATAAGTTCTTATAAGATATTTGAATACCAAACATGTGTGATAAAAAATCAACACATATTACAAACTATTTGAACCATTTTTGTGATATAAAAATTTGGCCTTTAAATAAAAACCATATTTTCAAAAACCAAACTTTGAAATGGAAAACTATTTTCTCCAAAACTCATGTAAATATAAAAACATGATATTGAAATAAATTTGAAGCATATTGTATATGGATGAAATTCAATATACATATAAGATATATATCTATATTTTTGACATGAAATCCAAAACCAGTTAAACCAAAACCAATAAACTTTAAACTCGTGTGTGTGTGTGAACTTGAGCATATCAACACTATCTAATCTTTACACAAGATCTAAACACAAACTAAACAAATCGAGATCTTCTTGTAGAACTCCTTCTCTAAGTTGACTCGATCCAAACGCGATTCAACGAGCTTAACTCCAGCCGAGTGCTAGATGCGATCTTGACGCGCGAGCTCTTGAACCTACGTGTGTTATCTCTAAAACTCCTTAGTTGAAGATAAACACCTACTAATATCTTGGTCAACAACTGAAACTATATAAACACAAAATTATTAGTAAACTATAACTACATGAGTTAATCGTCATCAAAACTAGAGTGATGGGCCTCTGGGCCAACAACAACAATACACAAGCATCCACTTCATCTAGTTTCAATCCATCCCAATCTGACGAGTCTGAAAAAGACAAGTCAGCCAGTCAGGTGCACAAACATATAATACTATTTTCAAATAGGCTGAAGAACAACAAGCAGAATTCACACATGAATAAGATAATTGAGATTTTCAATCAAGTAAAGATAAATGTGCCACTTCTTGATGCCATACAACAAGTTCCATCTTATGCAAAAAAAATTTAAGGACATGTGCACCAAAAAGAGTAAGACTAATGTGTCCAAGAAAGTCTTTTTAACCACTAACATTAGTAAACTACTGTCAGGTCCTATCCCTGTCAAGTGCAAGGATCTGGGTTGTCCCACCATTGCCTGCACTATAGAACAAGCTGAGATTAGTCGTGCACTTCTTAACTTGAAAGTAAGTATCAACTTGCTTCCTTTCTAATTTTATCAGTAACTCGGGTTGGATGATCTTAGTTCAACTCGAGTCACCATCCAACTGGCTGACCAGTCAGCGAAAGTCCCCAAGAGGAAAATTAATGACGTCCTTATGTGGGTCAAGGAGTTTATCTACCCCGTTAATTTCATAGTTCTTGAGACGCAACCTGTGTCTAATCCTAGGGCTCAAACTCCCATTATTCTAGGGCGCCCATTCCTTACTACTACCAATGCTATTATCAACTGTAAGAATGGGTCCATGAGGTTAACCTTTAGAGACATGACTAGAAAAGTCAATGTCTTCAACCTAGGAAAGTAACTCTCTGATGTTAAGGTTCAAACATTTGAAGTCAATCTCATTGAGAACTTGACAAGCGAACATAGGGGAGAATTGAAACTAGAACTTGATTGTGACTTCGAGTTAGAGTCTGAAGACTTTAACCTTGATCAGATTGTCGAGTCTGTTGTGAATTGGGTCTCGTACCCTATTTCACCAAATGTGGAGCTCATAAACTTGACTCCTCCTTCCATTGAGCCTTCCCCTTTCTTAGAGTTGAAAGCCTTACCTATGCATCTCAAGTACGTTTATCTAGGTGAATAAGAGACCTTTTTCGTCATAATTGCATCCAATTTGACTGACAGGGAAGAAGAGAATCTTAAAACAATTCTTAGGAGACATAAGGAAGCCATGGTTGACTATGACCGATATAAAGGGATTAAGTCCAGCCATAGTCTAACATTGCATTCATCAAAATGAAGAAGCGACACCAAAGAGAGACCCGCAACGTAGGTTAAACCCTATAGTGTAAGAGGTTGTTCAAGCTAAAATCTTGAAACTCTTAGTGCGATAATCTATCCCATTTCTGATAGCCAATAAGTCAGTCATGTCCATGCGGTTCCAAAGAAAACCGATTTCACCGTGGTGGAAAATAAAAGAAAAGAGTTGGTCCAAACTCGACTTCCCATGAAGATTTCATTTTGCATCGACTATAGGAAGCTAAATGCAGCAACTCGTGAGGACCAATTCCCACTTCCCTTCATTTGCCAAATGCTTGAACATTTGGCTAACCTCGAGTATTACTATTTCTTGGACAGTTCGGCGTATAATCAGATTTCCATTGCTCCAGAGGATCAAGAAAAGACCACATTCACATATCCATTTGGGATATTTGCTTATCGTCGAGTGCTTTTTGGCTTGTGCAATGCCCCAGCAACGTTTTAACGTTGCATATTGAGTCTTTTCTCTGCTATGGTGGAATAATTTTTGAAAATATTCATGAATGATTTTTCCATTTATAAAGACTTATTCGATCAATGTCTTCACCATCTCGAACTAGTCCTCCAACGTTGTGGCGAGAAAAATCTGACACTAAATTGGGAGAAATGCCACTTCATGGTAAGATATGACATTGTCTTGGGTTATAAAATTTCTAAAAATGAAATTGAACTGGATAAAGCCAAGATTGTGGTTATAGCTAAGCTCCCAGTGCCGAAGTGTGTTAAAAATATCCGATCCTTTTTAGAACACGCCAGTTTTTATCGTAGGTTCATTAAGGACTTTAGCAAAATTGATACACCCTTAACTAACCTTTTAGCTAAGGACGTGTCTTTCACTTTCGATAGTGGATGTCTTAATACTTGGGAGTGTAGACTGTCAAAAAATCACTAAGGACAAGTCATCAGAAAGCAGGGTCCAGATTCTAGACGCAAGGCTAATCATAGCCACTAGCATAGCACCAAGACGCGAGGGTTGAAACCCGCGTCTCAACATCATTTTGATGACCAAGACGCAGAGCTTTAAAGCCGGGCCTCAGCATCACCGCAATCCCAAGACGCGAGGGTCGAAAACCGCGTCTCTGCTTCACCACAATGGTCAAGACGCAGAGCTTGAGACTTGCGTCCCAATTATTTATACAATACCTAGGCGCAGAGTTCTAAGCCCGCGTCTCACATGCAGCTTAACGCAGAACTTGGAGTTCGCACTTGAAGTTCGCGTTTCTCAAGCTTTACCTCAATGACAAAACATGAAGCTCAAAGCCTGCATCTTGGTTATAACTTTCCTCATTATTAGGTCAATTACTGCCCACGAAATGAGGGAGTTAACCCCCATTATGCAGTATTTTTAGGGGACACTTTTACCCCCTGAAACCTCTATGAGTAGCCCAGTTTGCTATGGAAGAGGAGTCGGGGAAATTTTGGTCAGAAGAACCTCGGTCATAAACCGTAGAAAGATCAAGATCTCCAGTTAAAAAAAAAAAGAGAGTTCAACTCTTGTAATAACTTGCTGAGTTCAAGTTTGTTCTTTCCTAAAGTCTCTTTGAGATTCTTGTCGGACAGAAGTTGTGTTACTTCGTCCACCATCCAAAGAAAAGATTCCCAAGAGGTCTTGACGTTCACCCGATCAACGAAAACAAGATTCACTTTTCATCGCCACATCAAGAACCCGACATTAAATAAAAGGGAGATTTGAGCTTGAATATCTCCTCTCTCTTGTAAAAAGATTATTGATCTGTTGTAATTTTTTTTTTACAACCAAATAAAGAATTTACACACGCCCTCAATTTTTCCACCAAACAAGAGATGGCGACTCCGCTGGGGACTACTTTCTCTACCGATAAGCAATCGTGGTGCAAGATGACGTCACCTGCATGGGAAAAATGATCAAATCACTTGTTGTAGAGTTCGATCAGGCAAAGTATGAAGAGCTCCTCTCCTCCGGCTCTAAGAGCCCTAGGGCATGGCAGTACCGCAAGGTCTCCACGGGGACCCGTTCTCAAGTCAGCTCTGAGATTCCTTCAGATGCGACTGACAAGAAGAGTGCCATGGCTAACCATATCACACGTAACACCCGCGTCAACGTCTCCCACGAGACCCGTGAGGTTACCGTTTCTGATATTCAGCCCGTTCATGCCCGTCCTCTTCCTTAGCTCCAGGTTACCAGGGGTTCCTAGTAACCCATACAGCGTAACCAGAACGCTGAACATCGACGGAGACGACGCGCGCGTCAACTACAGGCACAAGAAGCTGGAATAACCATCTGTCCAGCAGATACAGAACGTGAGGCTCAAGCCTGCATCTCTTTTAATTTATGACAAACGCGCGAAGTCTGCGTATGGAGACCAAAACGCGAAGCCCAACAGGCTTGCGTTTCTGAGACTTCACTTCCCAAACGTGACGTTCAGCAGCGCGAGGGCTATGCTTCTTCTCAGAGACACGAGACCCGTGTCTCTACAACCAGACACAGAATTGAGAAAATCCGTGTGTCTCAATCGTTGCTAATCAAACGCGACAATCAGCAACATGAGGTCCGCGTTTCTGCTCAGCAGAGGCACGCGACCCACGTATCAAAGTCAAAACGTGAGAGCCACACCTATTCTACACAATGCGAGCTCCGTATTTCTGAACCCTGCGTCTCAGATTCTCGATGTAAGGGTGGCTCTCAGAAGATGAAAAGTCCTCGATAACCCGAGGCCAATCTCTTTGATCCCCCTCCGACGGATCTAAGAGATTATTTGACAAAGAAAAAGAGTGCTAATCAGATCACTCCATCTTGTTGCTGTGAACGGTTCATCACGCGAATGCTCTCTGAATGCCGCTACAGCTCACATACAAGCAAACAGTCGGTATTCAGATGATTGACCTCGACCTCTGGATCAGCCAAGAGGTGCCGCTTCCACAGAAGAAAATCCTTCTCTGACATAGAGTACCCTGAAGTCACTACAAACATGACAAGCAGAAGTAGGGGAAAACAACCGGCGGTCAGCTCTAACGAGTCTAACATGGAACTAGAAGGAGTGTATCGACATACTCGCACTCGAACCGGTGCAGTCGCCCTGATCAACTAAGTACCCTAGCTTGGGGCATTGAAGTAAGTGAATCACATTCCGCTCGCAAGCCTCGAACTCTTATATAGAGAAGGAAGCCTTTGCGTACATGATAAACACTCCCGAGGAGACGGCCAGGCGTTTAGAACAGCAAGCCCAGGTCCAGACGGAAAAATTCGATATGATTCGCGCTCAATAAGAATCTATCGATACCCTCAAGCAGATGCTTGCACAATTGCTTGAAGATAAGAGAAAGTCAACCGATAAAGCTTCTTCTAAGAAGTCTAAAGGCAAACGGAAAGAAGGAGAAAGCTCATCTTCCGTACATATTGAGGAGAAGGGGCAATCTAATTCCGAGTCGTCTAAATCCTCGTCTAAAGAGGAAGGCAACCCGAAGAATGGAGGTACTCATTCTAAAAGAATGACTCAATTGGAGCAGCGTCTGGAAGCCCTTACCAACTGAAAAGGTCTCCAAGAAGCAAAAATGGTCCGACCATATCCGGCCGAGTGGGACCTCGTTCCATACCCTCCTAAGTTCAAAGCTTCGACCCTACAGGCATTCGACGGCAAAGGGTCACTGAACCAGCACATCTACTACTTCAAGTCTCAGATAGAAAATGTGGTAGATAATGATGCCATTTTGGCACGTTTGTTCATTAGCACTCTAAAAGGGCTTGCCTTTGAATGGTTCATGAAACTCCCAGAAGGTTCCATCAAAAACTGGGGTGATTTGGAGAAGCTCTTCCTTACACGCTTCTTCGAAGACAACTCGGAGATTACAATACCCACTCTCCTGGCAACGAAGCAGTGAAAGGGAGAGTCCGTCAAAGCATTTGTAGAAAGATTTCAGAATATGACACTCCGATGTCCTAGCGGAATGACCCAGGCCACCTGGTGGGGACATGCCGCCACAATCTAGAAACTTCACTTCTAACCCAGATATTCACTCCTAGCCCAGATAGGAGTTGCTCAAAGCTGCACTTGGAAGCAGTTGGTCCAACAAGATGAACAAGCTGAAGAAATTATCGCCAGGGTTATGGCAGAAGAAAACAAACCCAGACCCGAAAAGTCGACAAGGCGCGCGCCAGAAATATCTTTTCAATCAAAAAGAAAGGATACATTGGCGACAGAGGTAAAATCTCCCGCGAAATCTCAGCCAGCCAGAGGGGGAGGTTCTTCAAGTCAGCCACGCGCCAACAAGCAGTACATTTTCAAGGACAAACACGTCGATTCATTATTCAAGTTGCTCAACAAGCGCAACAGATTGAAGCTTCCTGAAGTTAGACATCCTGAGGAAGTCGGCAAGTCCGGTAATCTTAACTACTACCTGTATCATAGGATGCTAGGGTACTCCACCAAGAGCTGTTATGTCTTCAAAGATATTCTTCAATCTCTGATCGATGCAGAAGTGCTAAAGCTCTGTCCAGAGCAGAAGAAAGTGACGGCTAATATGACATCATTTCTTCAGTTTGGAAAACAGCCCCCAGCACTGTCCAGAGTAGTTCCCATCCTGAAACGGGAACTAAGAATGATCAATATGGACCCACATCATCAGCAGGAGAAAGGTCTTGTACCTATCCTTATACCTCAGGGAGAAATTATGTGGGTTCATCCCGACCTGATGGATGGCCAACAGTGGATTACTGTTACCAACAGAAAGTCCAAAGGCAAGGCGAAAACTTCATCCTGCAATGTGGTGTGCGCTTCTCCCCAGGAAGCAGAAATCGATATTCCCTCACTAACTGATTCAGAAGAGAAAACAATCGTCCTTGCCATAGAGCTCAATAAACCGCTCATGGCAGAAACTCGTTCCAGTCGTATTTAAAAAAGTACGACGAGATGGTGGCAAGCCCTCTTAAACCTACTGCAGAGTCAACAAGCCCTCCGCGAAGCAACCTGTGAAGAAGCAGAAGGAGCTTCGGTTTTCCAAGGCTCTCCCAAAGAACAACGCGGAAGGATCTCCAACACCTTACAACTTTGATGTCCTGGCTCAACTGGCTAATATCCCGACCAGAATCACCCTTTACGAGCTCCTGAGATTATCAAAGTCAACAAGAGAAGCTCTGAGGGAAACCCTAGCTGATGTTGAGGTCTTCATGGCCCAGATCCCTACTGGACCACAAAAGGAAGATGAAGAGGACTACCTCCATGCCTCTCAAAATGCCCCCTGTATCACCTTCACGTCAGATGACATGCAGGTCAAGGGGAAACATGATCGACCTTTGTACTTCACAGGGTACATTGGATCGTCTGAAGTGAGTCGCATTCAGGTAGATCCAGGATCCGTGTTGAGAGGATCCGTGTTGAGCATCATGCCTCGCCGGGTCATGCAGCACTTAGGGATCCACACCCACCAATTGAGCGGCACCCAAACTACCATCTATGATTTCAACGCCAATGGTACGCGCCCAATGGGGAAGATCAAGCTCAAATGACAGATTGGGGATCTAAGATCTGAAGTGACGTGCTATGTAATCGATGCTGACACTTCGTACAATTTACTGCTCGGACGACCGTGGATTCATCGTAATTCCATCGTCCCCTCCACTCTCCATCAAGTTATGAAGTACATTGACGGAAGTGGGAAAGTCCAAACTTTGATTGCCAAAAGACATCCGTTCAAGGGGGTAGAGAACTATTTCACGGACTCCCTCCTATACCAGGATTCTTTGGAGGTGAACGAAAATCCACAGCCAGAGGCACAAGACTCTGGTAATGAAGCTAACACTGAGCCAGAGGCGGAAGAAGAATGCACCTGGGAATTAAATCCACTTATAATGAGCATTAATAAGCTCGATGTTAATAACACCGCCGATGATGTAGGCAAGTGGTATATTAATGAAGAGTTGAATTTAGCTTACTTTTCTGCGTTTGCTTCTGATTCAGTGCCATCAGACAGTAGTACTGAGGTGGATAATGACCCCTGGTCAGCAATGGATGCTCTAACATCATTGCATGTACCGAAGTCATCCCTCAAAATGTACCAAGTGTCGGTGATGCGCAAGAATCAGTAATCATGGTCCCAGCAAGATGCAAAGGCTAAAAACCAATTCTTTTCGGAAAAATTAAATTAAGTTCGAATTGATGTCTCGTGAAGACTCTAAAAGCGAGAACGAATCCCCCCAGTTCTCTTATTATGAGCCAAATGTACTCAGAATGATGGAGAGTATGGGATATGATCTAACAAATGGTCCTAGTTTGAACTTCGGCAAAGGAAGAAGAACACTACTTCGATCTTTTGTTCCGAAAGGGAAGACCCCTGATTATTATCATCGAACTCGCAGGGAGTTGGGCTATGTGTTAACTCCAATCCCATCAGCCTCTGAGTCTGAAGAGTCATTATACCATAATTACTCATCAGGCACGTCATCATGGGAGTCGAATGTTAGTGTCGGTAACATCTTCGGAGAACTTTCAGTAAACATGATTTCAACAAGCCACCTGGAAAATAGAGATGAAGAAATGATCCAGTCTGATACAGATCCTTAGATCAAACACCTAAATACTCTCTGGGATACTCGCTTCGAACAACGCAAATCACCCACGGAAGATAAGATCACCCAGATTAATCTGGGAGATGAGGCTAATTCTAAGCCCATCTTTATAAGCGAAAGCCTATCACCCTCTGAGAAAGAAGATCTAATATCTCTTGTGCGAGAGTATATAAATGTTTTCGCTTGGAATTACGAGGACATGCCTGGGCTTGATCCTCGAGTGGCTATGCATTGCCTTAACATTAATTCAGACGTGAAGCTAGTCAAATAACAGCAGCGAGGGTTCCGTTTAGAAATAATAGAAGCAATCTAGTTGGAAGTCAAAAAGCTTATAGACTCTGGCTTCATTAGGGAGGAGCAACACTCTGATTGGGTAGCCAATATCGTCCCCGTTACTAAGAAAAGAGAGAAGATCCGAATTTATATAAATTTTCGTGATCTAAATGAGGCCTGTCCCAAAGACGAATTCCCTCTCCCAATCACGGATGTCATGATTGACAATACGTGTGGGTTTGAACGAATGTCCTGTATGGATAGATTCTCAGGGTACAATCAAATCAAAATGTACCCTGATGATGAAAAGTATACTTCTTTCAGAACACCACTGGGGGTATATTGCTATACTGTCACTTCAGACTGAAGAACGTGGGGGCAACATATTAGAGAGCTATGAATACAATTTTCAACGAACACATGCGTAAAACAGTGGATTGCTACGTCGATAACATTGCAGTGAAAAGCCGCGCCAAGGACGACCACATAGCAGATCTGAAGACAATTTTTGAAATCATACGAGCACATTAGTTGAAGATGAACCCCACCAAATCTTTCCTAGGGGTAGCCAACGGTAAATTCCTAGGGTTTGTGGTGATATCCAAAGGAATTCACCTAGACCCAGAAAAAGTCCATGCCGTCTAAGAGATGCAACCTCCGAGGAATCTCAGGGAGCTTAGAAGATTGCAAGGGCGACTGACATACATCTGGAGGTTTATCTAGAATCTCTCTAGAAGATGCCAACTCTTCACCAAATTAATGAAGAAGGGCTCTCATTCATTTGGGACGATGCTTGCCAACAAGCATTCGAGAAAATCAAACGATACCTCACGCAACCACATGTTCTTACAGCTCCGGTTTCAGGAAAACCTTTCTTAATATATGTTCGAGCGATGGATCATTCCTTAGGAGTTTTACTAGCCTTGAATAATGATCAGGGACACGAGCAGGCAATTTACTATCTAAGCAGAACCATGATCTGAGCCGAAAATCGGTATAACCCGATCGAAAAAGAATGTTTGGCGTTGATATTCGCTGTCCAGAAAATGCGACACTACTTGATGGGCTAGACTATAAATGTCATATCAAAAGTCAACCCTTTGAGGTTGCTCATGATGAAGCCATCGTCACTAAATGGTCGACAGGCAAAATGGGCCATACTGCTCTCCCAATATGAGATGCGCTTTCTACCAGAAAAAGCCATGAAAGGACAAGCGGTGATAGATTTCCTAGGTGAACATCTAGATCTGAGAGCGACCGAACTTCATGAGGATCTCCCAGACGAGGTTGCTAAAGTTTGTCTGACCCAGACGTCTTTTGAAGGACAAGTGTGGCAGCTCTTCTTCGAGGTGCATCAAGAACGGGCCCATGAGGGCATGTCGTAGCAAGAGTGGGGGTAGTACTAGTCTCTCCATAGAACTACGTGATCCATCGTGCATTCTCATTAACCGAGCCATGCTCCAACAATGTAGCAGAATACAATGCCCTCTTGATCGGAATGCAAATCACCAACGAGATTGGCGTTAAAAATCTCAAAGCATACGGTGACTCTAAACTCATCGTTAACCAAGTTCACGGGGAGTATGAAGTCTGGCATGAAGACTTGGTACCCTATTTCAACGCAACTATCTCTATGGCTGAGAGGTTCGAAAACTTATATATCAACCATGTACCATGCCAGCAAAATGCGTATGCAAATGCACTGGCATCTCTCGCTGCCTCCTTAGCCCTTCCAGCTGGAGTAGTAGAGAAAAAACTTATCTACATCCACGACTTGTATTGCCCAAGAATTGCTTTTGAAGATCACCAAAAGCCGACAGAAGACTGTCAAGCCAAAGAAGCTTTAGAGACTTGGTAGGTCTAGAGCCTAGGGATTGGCTATCCCGTACATCGACTATGTATTTTATGACATCCTACCTGAGGATCCAAAAGAGGCGGCTGCCATTAGAAGGAAAAACCCCCAAATTCTACTATAATGCGATTACGCGAACACTGTATCGCCGATCGCATGATGGGATCCTCCTCCGCTGTTTGTCACAAAAGGAGGAACAGGAAGTACTCAAAGAAGCGCATGATGGCATGTGTGGAGCTCATCAGCCTGGTCCGAAGCTTGGAGATCGACTCCGAAGACTGGGATATTATTGACCTAAGATGATCCCTGACGCCATCACTCATGCCAAACGATGTCACGCCTGTCAAGTCCATGGTGATTTCATCCATCAAGCACCAGGATATCTTCACTCTATAACCTCAACTTGGCCATTTGATATGTGGGGAATGGACGTGGTTGGCCTTATCAGCCCACCTTCATCCATAGGACATCGGTTCATCTTAGCTATAACCGATTACTTTTCTAAATGGGCTGAAGCTATTCCTTTGAGGGAGGTAAAGGCATCCGATGTGAACAAATTTGTTAAACATCACGTCATTTACCGCTTTGGTGTGTCACGACGGATCATTCATGACAATGGGTCCCAGTTCGTTAGTCAAGCTTTTCAAAGATTCTGCGACAAGTTCAGAATCCAGAGCGTATCTTCAACGGTATACTACCCAGCAGCCAACGGCCTTGCAGAAGCCTTCAACAAGATTATAGGAAAGCTTCTCAAGAAATTCGTCTCAAAAAGCCAACGTGATTGGGATGACAAATTAGGTGAATGCTTATGGGCCTATCGCACGATGATTCGAACCCCGACGAAAGCCATACCATTTTCTTTTGTATATGGATGTGAAGCCGTATTCCCATTAGAAATCCAGATCCCATCTCTACGTGTCGCCTTGATAACAGAGATGACAAATGAGTAGAAGTATCGCCTACAACTCCAAAAGCTGAGGCTTTGGACGACAAGCTCCTACAAGCTCAACGGCAATTAGAGCTCTATCAAGCTCGAATTACCAGAACCTTCAACAAGAAAGTCAAGGAGCGGACTTTCAAGAAAGGTGACCTTGTCTTAGCCGTCAGAAGACCCATGGTAATGACACATAAGACAAAAAGGAAATTTCAGCCCAAATGGGAATGACCATTTGTAGTAGAGTCGGTCTACTCAAATAGAGCACATAGCCTCATAAACCTCAGACAGTGATACGCTTATGATGCTAATCAATGACAAATTCTTGAAGAAATACTATCCTTGATAGCATTCTTCTCCTAATCAGGTTAATACTACACCTCTGATCGAAACTCCATATCTAAGCTGAACGCCAAAGAAAAGCTTCTTTTCTTCACTAGATCACATCACAGTCGATCAGTGTCGAATCGATCGAGCGTTTGTTACATCATGATGCATGATGTAAACATTGAAGAAGAAACAAAGTGCAAGACTTCAGTTTTAACCTTGTTACTCTTCTCTTGCGTATCTATGGACATCCGATGCCTCCGACGGCTAAGGATAGAGGAAAATTTGGCTTTTAAGTCTAACATAAGTCTTCGACAACTCATCATGCTGAGGGGAATAGCATGGCTAGCCCAACTCAAATGATAGTTAGTAAAGACACTAAATCTGTTAATAGCTGAGGGTTTGCTAAAAATCCTACGGGACTTGGTCTCATCCTCCCCTCCAAAATCTCCTACCAATTCTCATCCACAGAATAGTAGGGCCACAAAAATACCTGGATTCAGTTCTTCAACAAAATGGTTGGGATTTGTCATGTTAACAGCAGACCTCTGACAAACTAGATTTTCTGATCCCAAATGGATTCAGTCAAGTTAATATTAAACCTCTTACAATAAAATCCTTGCTGTTATGTTAATATTACACCTCTAATGGCGAACCTCCCATCTCCCTAGGAAATCAACGATTGTCACGCTAATATTACACCTTTAATAATTCATTTTATTTTCTACCAAATCCTCTACCAAGTCTCTTCTATAGAGTGGTAGGTCCACAAACGCAATCATTGTTAAGTTTAATATCACACTTTTAATAATAAATTTTTTTTAATACTCTCCAACAAGTACAAACTTCACTTGTCTCTTCTCTACATGGAGTCACAAGTCTTCAAATTCTTGTCAAGTTAAAATTAAACCTCTGACATTCCAAATTCCACTTGTCAATTCTCATCAATAGAATGACAAGTCCTCAAAATTGCTCCTATCGCAAACCAAATCTTGTCAAGTTCAAAATTACACCTCTGACAAATTACAGTTAAGTTTAATATTACACCTCTAACAGTGATTAAGTTATTGCCAAGTTCAATATTAAATCTCTGATAGTCACTTTTTCTCAGGCTCCATATCGAAGCTAAGATGAACGATACTAAGTTTAATATCATACCTCTAGTGTCCAGTTTATTGTTAAGTTCAACAATACACCTATGACAATGACTTTCCCTCGAACTTCCTTATCGAAGTCGAGATGACCAATGCCAAGTTCAAAATTACACCTCTAGCATTACCTTCACTGTCAAGTTTAACATTACACCTGTGATACTGATGTTTTCAGTCTTCTCAAGTGAAGCTGAAATTCCCGTTGAGTCAAGTTAATATCACACCTCTGACCCACTTTCCTATTAAGTTAACATCACACCTCTGACAGTAATCTTAAATTTCTGAAACGGAATTTTTCCCAACTTTGACTTGTTAAGTTAATTATCGCATTTCTAGCAAGTCAAGAGTTTTTATTTCTATGTGTCTGATTTTCAATGCAAAAAAGACTTCAAGACATATCAGAAGATAAGAAAAAGTGTCACTTTTATTGATATTCAAACATATGAAAGTGATACAAGACGCTCTCTTATGCAATAAGATTGAGTGTTACAATAAAGGAGTACAAAGAAGTCTCTCTCTTTCAGTGAAAGGTTGCACTCACTCCTCAAGACATTTACACCGCTCCAGATACAAGATGTTTGGAGGAGCGCCAAAGAAAGGTTCCTCTCTTCTTCCATTGAATCATGTCGCAGTTGATCATTGTTGAGACGATCGGATGCTGATTACATCATGATACATGATGTAAACATTGAAGAAGCTCATCACTAACTGAGAACAATGGTGTTTCCGAGGTTAAAATGTAGAGGAACATTCTGATTCCACCCGACCAACTGGTGCGGGCATAATCCTTCGCTTAATGAGCATCTCCACCACCAGAAAGTCATCCAATGAGCATGGGTTTTTCGTCGATGTCACTTCTGGGGTAAGATTGGTGAATGTAGGATCCGAGACCTTACTGGTGATGTCCTCTTTACCGTGACCTGCAAGGGGACCATACCCACCACCATGTTGGCCCAGAGGCCTTCCACTCTAGTTTTGATGATGATTAACTCATGTAGTTATGTTTACTAATAATCTTGTGATTTTAGTTTCAGATCATTTAGCAAGATATTAGTTGGGGATTGCTTCAACAAGATGAGTTTTGAAGCCTTCACATGGTGATTCTAGAGCCCAAGCATCAAGATCATTCATAGCCATGCTCGTTGGATCACGGAGTTTGGACCGAGTCGACTTGAAGATGAAGATCGTCAAGAAGACTTAGGTATCCTACTTTAGTTTAGTGTGTTTAGATCCATTTGTAAAGATAAAGAATAGTTGATATGCTCAAGTGCACAACACACACGTTTTATGGATTTTGTTTTCATGAATAGTTTAGATCAAAACAAGTTTAAATGGTTTTTATGTATATTAGATGTGTTCGATATACATACATGCTTCATATCTTAAACAAACTTATTTTGATATGCCTATTCATGAGTTTTAGGAAAAATCAGATTTCCTATTGAAAAATCCAAGTTTGATAAAATACAGTTTTGATTTTTGATAAAAATGATAAAATACAAAAATAGTTCAAATTGCTTGATATTTGAGTTGAAATTTTTATC
This sequence comes from Agave tequilana, assembly GCA_038442645.1. NCBI lineage: Eukaryota > Viridiplantae > Streptophyta > Magnoliopsida > Asparagales > Asparagaceae > Agave > Agave tequilana. The sequence continues at coordinate 105,299 of JAVJIF010016676.1, forward strand.
ACATGTTTATATATCAATGCAAAATGATAAAACTATTTTTGGGGATCTTTAGAAGTTTTTAAAGTATTTTTAGAAATATTTTAACATGTTTTTCTGACCCAGTTTCTGACCCAGAACAGTGACTGACAGGCCAGGTCGGCCGATCGCACGGTCGACCGAACCAAGGGTCGGTCGATCGAGCGGTCGACCGACGTGCACGGCCTTGTGCACGTGTGGCAGACACATGGGCCGGTCGACCGGGCGGTCGACCGGACCAGAGAGCCTTGCTCTCTGTATCTGGGCGGTCGACCGGGAAGCCCCAACGGTCATATTTATGACCGTTGGCGGTCGACCGCCGGTCGACCGCCAGCTGTCTGGCTGTCAAATTTCAGCCAACGGCTAGTTTCTGGTTTTGGCCTATATAAACCCCATTTCTTTGGGATTTTGGCTAAGGTTTTTACAAAAGAAAAATTCCTGTTTTCCTAGTGTTTTTAAAAGATTTAAAAGTGTTTTTGGGCTTTAAACTTTCAATCTTATTTGTTTTAGGTTTTTGGAAAAATCAAAGAAAATAGTATTTTGGGAGATTTGTGTTTGTTCTTCATTTCTATTATCTTCAAGAGTTTTCTCAAGATTATTTCTTTGAGTTTTTATTTTCCAAACACCTAGTTTTTTCCACACTTGAGCTATCTTCTATCCTATTCTATTAGGATCATTTGTTTGTGGAAAAAGAGAGATTGTTTATGGTTGAAAGAAACCACTTGTTGTAAAAACCCTTTTCATTGTTGGGTTGCTCCCTCTTTGGTAGAGGTTGAGGTTTGTTGTTTGCTCCCTCTATTGTGAGGTGGAGTTTGGTTGTTGGCTATGGGCCTTATCCCTCTTCGGTAGAGGTGGATTGTGGTTGTATTGCCTCGGTGGCATTGTAAGGTTGAGAGAGGAGTTCAGTACTCCTTTAGTGGATTAGAAATCCTTCTCGGTGAAGGCGGGGACGTAGAGCTAGGGGCTCGAACCGCGAAACATATCCTTGTGTTTGCGTTTGATCCATTGTCTCTCTAACCCTCTCTCTTTTATTTGTGCAAAGCATCATTCTTCATTCATATCATTCATATTGCTTGTGTTGCCTTGCATTATTTCATATTGCTTATCATCCTTCTATGCTAGGCTTGTTTGTGTGTGTCTCACTTGTACTTAACCACAAGAGCTTCATATAGCACCTCAACCCTTATCTAGGGGAATCAAGAGGAGTTAGTCCAGAGCCCTTCACGGGGAATTCAGCTACACTTGTTGGTTGTATTAAGTGTGTTACAAAATAGTTTTTAGCTTCCGCATTTAGTTTCTAGATTAGCACTATCACCTATTCACCCCCCTCTAGGAGATTTCAATTGGTATCAGAGCCTACGCTCCTGATACTTTAGGTTTAACAACTTAGGAGTGAGATCTTGGTTTAGCTATTCTACCATTTGCATTTGCATATTTGTTTGCTTGCACACATATAGTTTGGACCCATGGACTTCATGACCCCACCTATGTTTGATTCTTCCAACATTGTTGTTTGGAAGACTAAGATGCCGTCATCTTACAAACCCTAGGATATAAGGTTCACCTTGCCATTACCAAGGAATCCTACCTTAGTGATAGCAAGCATATAGAGGCCAATGCACTAGCCCTTGAGGCTATTAGAAGCACATTAAATAAAGATTATCTTATGCTTGTTTCTAACCTTGATTCCGCCTTTGCAGTGTGGAACAAGTTGACCACAACCACCACCTCCGAGCTTCAAATGCCAATCCAACAAGAGGAGGAATCTAGTGGAGAATCCGAGCCACAACAATGCTATATGATCCAAGGGAATGACTCCCTTGAGGTACAATCGGAAACTCAACTAGATAGTTTTGATTCTAGTTCTTCATGTGATGAATTTGTTGATGTCGCCCATGCTTTGAATGAAGAACTATCTATTGTGTGCGAAAAATTAATTGAAAAATATAAGATTTTAAAAAAGAAAAGTCTAGGCCTTAACAATGAAAATAAAAATTTGATTTCTAGACTTGACATTGTTTTGCAAGAGAAAGAGGAGATTTCTAATGAAAGGGATTCATTGAAATCTCAACTTGAACTTGTTTTAAAAGAAAATAAAATTTTAAAAACTAAAAATAATTGTGATGATGTGTTAAAGAAAAATGAGTTTTTATCTTCAAAAGTAGATTTTATTTTAAAAGATAATGATTCTTTAAAAAGAGAAATTGATTTTATTTCAAAAGAGTTAGAAATTTGTTTAAATAAATATAAATCTTTGAAAATGATATTGTTTCTCATGTTTGCCATGCTAGCATAGTATCACACACTTCACCCATTGCATGTACCACCTCTTCTTTAATTGAAAAAGATATATCCATGCTTAAGAAGAGTGTTGATTGTTTGGGCTCCACTTTGAGCCAATGTGTAGTGGGTCATACACGTTTGGAATCTTTGTTTCGAAAGAAACAAGTTTCACCTATGCATGCACACCCCCCACGGCATACACATGCTCCTCACGGACACACCCATCACATGTATGCTCATGTGTACACTTGTACACATTGTGGACGTAAGGGCCACCTTGCTAAATTTTGTTATGATAGAATACATGTTTCAAATTTAGCAAATAAATTTATTTGGGTTAGAGAAGGTACTAACCCCCATGGACCCAAAAGAGTATGGGTACCAAAGACCACCCCTCTTCTGTTTGATGTAGGTGTGGGCTCTCGCATAACGTGAGAGTGACGTTACCTTGGAGTGGATGTGTTCCGAGCTTCATGGAAATCATTTGGATGCATCACTTTCAAGGGAGGTTTGGTGGGAAGACCACCATGTTTTGGAGACAAGGAGAGTTGCCTTCTAGGATTTGGTAACGATCTCTTACTCCCAATTATTGTTTACATGCTTTCATAATTAGTGTTTATAGCATGATTTATTGTTTTTAGATTATTGTGTTAATGCCATGCTTATTAGGCTTATGACTTACATGTATAGTATTTGAGACACCCATGCTTACATGGACTCATATCTAGTGTTCTCACCTTTGTTTAGCTATCAATTACATCATGAATCTAATAACATGTGAATTTACATAATAATCATGTTTATGTTTTTCATGTTTATTCATATCTTGTTTTATGCTTCATGATTTGAATATATGTTTAAATGTTAGTTTTCATTAAGACTAGGTATATATTTGTGCATATAATGGGCCACAAATAAATCTATATATGTTTGAGCTTGAATGCTTATTTGAACCCATTAGATGTGCTAGTATAGTCTAGTTTTGATGATCTATACATTTTAAACTTGTATTCCTATTTTTGGATTTGTTTTATGTTTATGTTTAACTTCATGTATATGTCTATTTTATCCAAACTATTGTTTATACATATACATCCTTTTGAGCCACGTGCCTTCATGCATATATCTTTGTGGACTCGTTGTGTTTGGATATGTATGTATACTTTAGTTTGTATAAGACATACATATACCTTGAAGATTAAATAAGTTTTGATGATTTTCATGTTTTCATGTTTCAAGGAATATTGAGCTTATTGTCCATCTTTCATGATTATGATCTTCACATCTTATTTGTACACTCACATTTATTGTTTACTCATGTTTTGTTTTCATGAGTCATATTTATGCTTCATTGAATTAGAGTGTTGACTATTTTGTGAATTTCATATTTTCATGAAAAACATTTTGTATTATTCCTTACTTGAAGGATTTCGTACTAGTTAATAAGTTTTTCCATTTAACTAGTTCGTATTCTTCGTTATGGTAGATGTTTTCAAACATACTATAATTTTCAATCCTATTTTTGAAAACCCCTACCTTCTACGGGCGGTTGGTTGGGAGACCATGCCTTGTGTATGCTTTACATTGAAAATCTTTTAAACATAAGCATGTGTTGGGAGGTTAGGAATATGAGATATACATTTGAGATTATTGTTGTTTCAATTGGTATCAATTTTGACTTTTATGGTATACTCATATATTTTCGTATATGTATGCTTACATTTTAAAGAATATCAATTTCAATTGGTATCTATTTTTCATACATATATATGCTTGTGTTTATGCTAAGCTTGAGTTTCAATTTTGTTTCAATTGATTAGTTTTCAATTGGTATTCATATACAAGCTTATGCAATGTTTCTTTTGGTATTTCATAAAGGGGGAGAAAATTTGTATTTCATATTTCAATTGGTATTTGATTTCCACTCCCTTGCTTTATGGTAGAAAATATTGAATTTCCATTTTGGTATCATTTGCTTTTAAAGAATAATAATTTCAATTGGTATCAAGATTTATGTTTAGGAATTCAATGTTTATAATGTTTAATTTCTATTGGTATCAAGAGGCACTTCATTGACATATTTTTAATTGGTATCATGTTTAAAGTCACCCCTTATTGATTTTATTTTTGTTTTAGACAAAAAGGGTCAAAACATTGTTTTTATTGATTTGTTTTTTTTACCTTTTGTTGATTCTTTGTTTCGAACAAAATGGGGAGAAAAATTTATTGTTTTGATTTTTACCCCTTTATTGATGATTGACAAAAAGGGGGAGAATTATTTGAGAGTTTTATATATGCATATTTATGGTTTTGCATATATTAAGTTTAATTGGTATCTAGAGCATGTTTACATGTTTTGTTTTTGTTTGAAAATTTCATTGGTATCTAGAGCCTTTTATTGTTTATGCATATCTATGCATTCATGTTTAAGAGCCTTCATTGCATATTCATTATGTTTATTTGTTTATGCATGAGTTAAGGGGGAGCTTCTTTGAAGCTTAACTTTAATCCATGCATATATAACTTCATGAGTTTTGTCATCATCAAAAAGGGGGAGATTGTTGGCCCAGAGGCCTTCCACTCTAGTTTTGATGATGATTAACTCATGTAGTTATGTTTACTAATAATCTTGTGATTTTAGTTTCAGATCATTTAGCAAGATATTAGTTGGTGATTGCTTCAACAAGATGAGTTTTAAAGCCTTCACATGGTGATTCCAGAGCCCGAGCATTAAGATCATTTATAGCCATGCTCGTTGGATCACGGAGTTTGGACCGAGTCGACTTGAAGATGAAGATCGTCAAGAAGACTTAGGTATCCTAGTTTAGTTTAGTGTGTTTAGATCCATTTGTAAAGATAAAGAATAGTTGATATGCTCAAGTGCACAACACACATATTTTATGGATTTTGGTTTTCATGAATAGTTTAGATCAAAACAAGTTTAAATGGTTTTTATGTATATTAGATGTGTTTGATATACATACATGCTTCATATCTTAAACAAACTTATTTTGATATGCCTATTCATGAGTTTTAGGAAAAATCAGATTTCCTATTGAAAATCCAAGTTTGATAAAATACAGTTTTGATTTTTGATAAAAATGATAAAACACAAAAATAGTTCAAATTGCTTGATATTTGAGTTAAAATTTTTATCACATGTTTATATATCAATGCAAAATGGTAAAACTATTTTTGGGGATCTTTAGAAGTTTTTAAAGTATTTTTAGAAATATTTTAACATGTTTTTCTGACCCAGTTTTTGACCCAGAACAGTAACTGACAGGCCAGGTCGGCCGACCGCACGGTTGACCGAACCAAGGGCCGGTCGACCGAGCGGTCGACCGACGTGCACAGCCTTGTGCATGTCTGGCAGACACATGGGCCGTCGACCGGGCGGTCGACCGGACCAAAGAGCCTTGCTCTCTGTATCTGGGCGGTCGACCGGGCGGTCGACCGGGAAGCCCCAACGGTCATATTTATGACCGTTGGCGGTCGACCGACCGGTCGACCGCCAGCTGTCTGGCTGTCAGATTTCAGCCAACGGCTAGTTTCTGGTTTTGGCCTATATAAACCCTATTTCTTTGGGATTTTGGTTAAGGTTTTTACAAGAGAAAAATTCCTGTTTCCCTAGTGTTTTTAAAAGATTTCAAAAGTGTTTTTGGGCTTTAAACTTCCAATCTTATTTGTTTTAGGTTTTTGAAAAATCAAAGAAAATAGTATTTTGGGAGATTTGTGTTTGTTCTTCATTTCTATTATCTTCAAGAGTTTTTCCAAGATTATTTCTTTGAGTTTTTATTTTCCAAACACCTAGTTTTTTCCACACTTGAGCTATCTTCTATCCTATTCTATTAGAATCATTTGTTTGTGGAAAAAGAGAGATTGTTTGTGGTTGAAAGAAATCACTTGTTGTAAAAACCCTTTTCATTGTTGGGTTGCTCCCTCTTTGATAGAGGTTGAGGTTTGTTGTTTGCTCCCTCTATTGTGAGGTGGAGTTTGGTTGTTGGCTACGGGTCTTATCCCTCTTCGGTAGAGGTGGATTGTGGTTGTATTGCCTCGGTGGCATTGTAAAGTTGAGAGAGGAGTTCGGTACTCCTTTAGTGGATTAGAGATCCTTCTCGGTGAAGGCGGGGACGTAGAGCTAGGGGCTCGAACCTCGAAACATATCCTTGTGTTTGCGTTTGATCCATTGTCTCTCTAACCCTCTCTTTTTATTTGTGCAAAGCATCATTCTTCATTCATATCATTCATATTGCTTGTGTTGCCTTGCATTATTTCATATTGCTTATCATCCTTCTATGTTAGGCTTGTTTGTGTGTGCCTCACTTGTACTTAACCACAAGAGCTTCATATAGCACCTCAACCCTTATCTAGGGGAATCAAGAGGAGTTAGTCCAGAGCCCTTCACGGGGAATTCGGCTACACTTGTTGGTTGTATTAAGTGTGTTACAAAATAGTTTTTAGCTTCCGCATTTAGTTTCTAGATTAGCACTATCACCTATTCACCCCTCCTCTAGGTGATTTCACACCATACCCATCCGAGCGGATGAAAGTCGACGGGAAAATTACCCCTAACTTTCAAGAACTGATTGATGAAGGTGGCGGCAAGCTGAAGGGTTTTTCCTTTCGGATACTCAGGCCTGACTAACCTGGGAAATAAACTGAAGACATCTTTCCCACGGCCAGCAGGGTATGCTTCCTTGGCACCTAATCTGTCGAGAGACACGCCGGAGACAAACCGGGAAAGATCCCACTCCATCGTGCGATGAACAGACATATGCTGAAGATAGGACAAGGGAAACATCCTCTCCATATTGGAAAGAAAGAACCTCCTGTCCCCTATCTGACGAAGCTACTTATAATCGCCGTCATGCAGAATCCAATCATCCTCTTCAATGGCATCACCAAAGAAGAAAGCAGGCTTCCTTAGCGGAGTGCGGAAATCCGACTCGAATAGCCCATCAGAGATAATCTCCCGAAGGGTCACCACACTGGCCTTGGAGATCCTCTCCTTTTGCTCCTTTGACTTACCAGTAATCACAGGAGCGGTCTTCTAAAGCGCGAAGGTCAGATTACGATCAGCGCCACCTAAGGGGCTGGAAGAGTATCGTACTGCAATGAAGAGGAGACTTAGTCAGAAATCTAAAAGAAAATGGTTAAGTGTTTGAAATTCAAACGCGGGAATGAACCCAGATGCGAAAATCAGCAAAATTCGTGTCCAGACTAAAAAATGAGAGGCTTGCATGAAGCGCGCATTTCAAAATCCATAACTTAAAAATTTTTCTAAGTATCGGACTCAGATGCGAGACTCAGTAAAACCCACACCTGGCCTTAAAGACGCGAGGATCATATGAAGTCCGTGTCTAAACCTCCCACACTTAAAAATATTCTGAGCATTGAGTCCAAAACGCAGGGCTCAATGAGGCCCGCGTTCAACAAACAGTGACAGACTCAAATTAATGAAGCGAAGGCGCAGAGGTCATCAAACCCATGTCTTGCTTACCAAATTCAAGAGTCGCGTCTGAAAATCAAATACGGACATGAGCCTCGCGTTGGCGGTTCACATTCAAAAGAGACTTAAGAGTTAAGAGAACTCTTTAAGCCTCTTCAATGGCGGAAACCAGATCAGATAGTTTTACTACCTAAAATGGGGCCTTCTGCATGGAAGGACCGTACATTTGAATCTCCGGAGCGACAGCACTCTAGGACGAGGAAGCAGGTTTGGTCTTCGGTGCCATTTTGACCGTGAAATCGGTGTTGAAGACGATGAAATGGAAAAAGCTTTAAGCTTTTCTTGACCCTCGATATAAAGCTCAGTGAAGAAGAAGAAGAGTCTAATGATGACTCTTGAAAGACTGTTTTCTTTTATAGGCACAGTGATCCACAGAGATACGCGACGCGTGTCTCGAGACCTAATCCCCGCCCGACGCGTGGCATGCGTCTTAAATGAATGCGAATTTCGCACGCCAAAGGAAGGATGTCCCCTTCACTCCGCCGGACACGTGGCAATGCTCCCAGAATGTGAGACTTGCGTTTAACAAAGCCGCGTCCCTCCAAAGGTCGCGTCTCTTCAGCAAGGCCAAAGCTGCGTTTAGTCAACAGAATAATGTTGCGTTTTCACTTCAAAGATGCGTCCCTTTAGAGGCCGCGTTTCTTTAGCAGAGTAATAGATGTGTCCCCAATCTGAGTGAGGATTGCGTCTCTAGAGCAATATGACCCATGCGTCTACAAGACTTGCATTCAGTCTTTTCTTCTGCAATCAATTCAACAGTACACAAGCAGACGATTGTTTAACCCTAGTTCAATAGTATACCAACAAACAGCTCAGAACATTGAGGAGGTCGGGACTGCGTATCTAGACACTCACCACGATCATCTCTGGTGGCTTCAAAGGTTTTATAGTACACTCACGAAGATTACATTTCAGACAGAATCAAGCTCAGGGCATCTCAAATGATTATCAGTCCAATCATGAGAATTATAAACTCGACCAAAGTCTAAAGTATTTCGAAATCCGTCCCAGTCAATCGCGGAATATCGAAAATTTTGGAGGGGGTTCTGTAGACTGTTAAAAAATCACTAAGGACAAGTCATCAGAAAGCAGGGTTCAGATTCTAGACGCAAGCCTAATCATAGCCACTAGCGAAGCACCAAGATGCGAGGGTTGAAACCCGCGTCTCAACATCATTTTGATGACCAAGACGCAGAGCTCGAAAGCCGCGCCTCAGCATCACCGCAATCCCAAGACGCGAGGGTCGAAACTCGCGTCTCTGCTTCACCACGATGGTCAAGACGCAGAGCTTGAGACTTGCGTCCCAATTATTTATACAATACCTAGACGCAGAGTTCGAAGCCCACGTCTCACATGCAACTTAACGTAGAACTTGAAGTTCGCACTTGAAGTTCGCGTTTCTCAAGCGTTACCTCAATGACAAAACACGAAGCTTAAAGCCCGCATCTTGGTTATAACTGCCCTCATTACTGGGCCAATTACTGCCCACGAAATGAGAGAGTTAACCCCTATTATGGAGTATTTTTAGGAGACACTTTTATCCCCTGAAACCTCTATAAATAGCCCAGTTTTCTATGGAAGAGGAGTCGGGGAAATTTTTGGTTAGAAGAATCTCGGTCATAAGTCGTAGAAGGACCAAGATCTCTAGTTAAAAAAAGAGAGAGTTACTCTTCTAACAACTTGCTGAGTTCAAGTTTGTTCTTTCTTAAAATCTCTTTGAGATTCTTATTGGACAGAAGCTGTGTTACTTCGTCCACCATCCAAAGAGAAGATTCCCAAGAGGTCTTGACGTTCACCCAGTCAACAGAAAACAAGATTTACTTTCCATCGCCACATCAAGAACCCGGCATCAAACAAAGGGAGATTTGAGCTTGAATATCTCCCCTCTTGTAAAAAGATTATTGATCTATTGTAATTTTTCTTTACTACCAAATAAAGAATTCACACGCCCTCAATTTTCCCACCAAATAGGGAGAAGCTGAAAAATGAGCTTATTTCTGCACCAATCATCTCTGCATCGATTTTTGCTGTAGGCATTGTCTTAGGACAACACATTGATAACAAGCAGCACATGATTTACTACTCAAATAGGACTCTCAATGATGCGCAAATGAATTATATTACAACCGAGAAGGAATTCTCAGCTGTAGTATTTATATTAGAGAAATTCTGTCTCTACCTATTTGGGTCTAAAACCACCATTTTCACCGATCATTTTGTGCTAAGATACCTTATAGCAAAAAAAGATGCTAAGGCCCGACTAATTCGTTGGATCTTTCTTCTTCTAGAACTCGATCTCGAGATTCGAGATAAAAAAGACGTAGAAAATGTCTTTGCTGACCATCTCTCGCACATCCTAAACTCACAATGCAATAAACTTCCCATCTATGTAACTTTACTGATGAACAACTCTTGGTTGCCTTTAGAGAACCTTGGTTCCCTGACATGGTGAACTACTTAGTCATGAACCAAACTTCATCTCATTGGTCTAAACAAGAAGTCTACCAGTTCTTATCTCAAATCTAGTATTTTTTCTAGGAGGAACCATATCTTTTCATATATTATTCTGACCAAATCATTAGGAGATACATTTCCGATGAGGAGATTAAGAGTGTTCTATTTTTTGGTCACAAGTTTGCATGCAGTGGACACTTTGGTCCCCGCAAAACTGCTGAAAAAGTTCTACAAAGTGAGTTTTATTGGCCCACTTTGTTCAAAAATGCCTTTTAGTTTAGCAAGACGTGCCATAAATGCCAAATGGTAGGAAGGATCTCTGAGCGGAATATGATGCCCCTTAACCCAATTCTAAAAATAGAACTCTTTGATGTTTGGAGCATCGACTTTACGGGTCCATTTTCTAATTCATTTAGAAACCAATACATATTGGTTGTTGTGGATTATGTGTCTAAGTGGATAGAAGCCATTCCAAGCAAAACTAATGACAACAATGTTGTCATCAAGTTTTTGAAAGAGAATATCTTCTCACGCTTCGGAACCTCTCGTGCTATCATTAGTGATAATGGCACCCACTTTTGCAATAAATCCTTTGAAAGTCTTATGCAAAAGTATGCCATAACTCTTAAATTATCCATACCTTATCATCCTCAGACTAGTGGGCAGGTAGAGGTTTCCAATCGATAAATTATGCTTATTTTGGAGAAGACTGTGAACCAAAATAGGAAAGACTGGTCCACCAAACTGGTAGATACCTTGTGGGTCTACAAGACTGCTTTCAAGACAATTCTAGGGATGTCTCCATATAGATTAGTCTTTGAAAAGGCTTGCTACCTGCCTGTTGAGTTATAACACTGAGCTTTATGAACCATCAAACACCTAAATTTTAATTTAGACAAGGCCGATGACCTTCAAAAATTGCAAATTTGTGATCTTGAGGAGTTAAGAAATGAAGCCTATGAGAATGTTAAAATAACAAAAAGTAGGGTTAAAGTTTTTCATGATAAGTTATCACGAGAAAAACTTTTGTTCCTGAACAAAAAGTCTTACTTTATAATTTTAGGCTTCATCTTCTTTCAGAAAATTAAAATCAAGATGGACTGGGTCATTCATTGTAAAGATGGTGTTTTCACACGGTGATGTAGAAATCAGTGACACCAAGAATGAGAATGACATTAAGGTAAATGATCAACACCTTAATCTTTTCTTGAATCGGTGCCAGTAAATAAAACGGCTATGGGTCTATTCGACCTAGTGTATTGGTAACTTTACCTCTTTTACATTTTATTTCATGCATCGATTCATTTCTTTCAAATATTTAGGACAATGCATGAGATAGGTGTTGGGGAGGGTTCTAACATGACTAACATAAAAAAAGAAAAAAAAACTTTTTAGAAAGAGAACAATATTTTGACATATTTTTTGTAAGAAATTAAGTCAATTTTAAGGAATAGGAGAATCATAATTAGGATTTTTGATACTTGATCAAAATAAGATTCTTTGCTTAATTTCTAGGGTTTAGAAGAAAACTTGAAAAAGTAATTTAGTCTTGATCTTTACCCTTATGAAATATGCACACTTTATACACTTACACACTTGGATTCAAAAACAAAGATTCTTATACCTTATAAAAAAGAAAAAAATATATATATGAAAAATAAACAAATCTAATTATTGATTAGCTTGGTGCTTTGACCTAAGTAAGTCTTGGTATTTATGCAAAAGATGATTAGATAAGTTATATATATATATATATATATATATATATATATATATATATATATATATATATATATATATATATATCAAAATATTCTCTCACTAAGCTGGGTATTTGTGCCTCATAAAGTATAAGTATTCATGCCTGGTATATATTATAAATAAAAATCCTTAGTTTGTAGCCTTATTTGCTCGAGTCCTTAAGTCCTTGGGGTATTTTCTCACCTGGTGCCCTAAAACCGTCCGGTTTGGGTGTCACCTACTAAGGCTTGTTACATGGGCAGATTAGAAAGCCTAATAAAACTAAAAAATAATACCATAAAAAATATAAAAAAAGGACATAAGAGTTGGAGTTAAAGAACCCTTGGTCAAAATTTCACGGTTACGAAGGTGCATATGACTTAGGGTAAAGTAAGAGACTAAATGAGAAATACAGTTTAACTCCTTACCTTGATTAATAACAAGTTTTTAAATAAGTTTTAGAATGAAAAATTTAATTTTTCTATAACTTATAAATTACTTGAACTCTTACAATAATACTTCAAATATTTTTCTCTTTTCAAAATGCTTTTCAAAAATATTAACACTTTATTTTCTTTCTTTATAGATTTTGTGGGTGTAATCCACTAAAAACCCTCACGAGACAAAACTCGTCCTCTACGAGTAACCTAGAGGTTTAACGGCTTGTTATACATGCTAAGTGCAATCGTGCTTCCTACGAAAATGGATAGTTAGTTTTGTTTTGTTCGAGGACGAGCAAAAGATAGGTATGAGGGTATGATTGGTCACTGATATTACATAATTGTAGTCATATTTCCCATGTCTATGTTATAATAAACTTTATTTTTAATTATCTTTTTATCTAATAATGTGCAGGCCTTTACCAAGGGAGAAGGAAAAGCAAACAAGCCGAAGAGCCAATATAAATCTGATTTAATTCAGAATTAAATCAAATCAAGGACTAGGGCAAATCAGAGCAAATCAAAGAAGATAAAATTAGTTGATAAAACAGCTAAATAGATCCTTTACAAATCAAATGGTTAAAGCCGAAGATCAAAAGGAGAATCATCAAAATCAGAAGATTAAAGCGAAAATTCCATCAGTTAAAAGGGATGAGGATCAAATCTGCAACCTCCTCCCCATGGACGTGGCCAATTGGCCACATCCAGGCCGCGGATCCGCGACCTTGTTAATGGATAAGGGGGAGCGTTTGGTCCCCCTATCTTCTCATGCCTCTCCCCTCTGGTTTTTTCCCTATAAAAACCGAAAAATCCGTGAAGAAACGGGACGAAGACTAGGAGTAAATTCTTGCTTTATTTTTAAAATTTAAGATCATTGTTAGATAGTTTATAAGAATTTGTATCTCAGTTTTTAATTTTTAGTTCCGTCCAGAAACAAAGTGAGAGAGAGAAAGAGTGATTGTAATCCGACGTTGAAGTGACATAAATAAAGATTCAAACTTCTTTTCTTCTCCAACTCATGGGTATATTACATTTCAATTCAATATTTTGTTTTATATCGATTATGAGTAGCTAAATCTCCTCATTCTGGGCTCACTAATCTCTCCTCTCTAATTCTATTCTTGATCGTTTTTAATGAAAAGACCCAATATAATCATTTGAATGCTTTAGTTTAAGTCTTTATTTTCAGCGAGTGTTCTTGAAGGCACATGAGGATGGGATTAATTATTGAACTTACACTTTGAAGTTAATCTCTTATAAAAAACTTGTTTTTATTCTATATTTGCTTAATTGCCTTGATAATTTAACATTCAACTTAAGAACGATTTCAAAACTTAAGTCCAATTTCTAAAATCTATTTATGTGACTTACTTGACTTTTCATACACAAGATTAAACTTTTGCCTATGATCATCTTGAGGCATTTAAACTTTCAAGAGAAAAATTTAGAGTTGAATAAAGATTAGTGAGCTCGAATCTTCCCTTTTATTTAATATAAACAACATCACTCTCAAGTTTCTTAAAAATCATATTTTTCAAAACTTTTTCTAAATCTTCAAGTTTTTTTTAAATCACTTCTTTACTCTCCATCTTCTTTTCATCTAAAAAAATACCAATACTGAAACTTGTTTTTCCCCAAATACTGAAATGCTTGCATCACATCTCTCCTCGTAGACGCGACCCGTTAGCTCTAAGCTACACAATATTCTAATTTCTGCAATCAATTAGTGATCCTTGAATCCTAAAAAATTGATTGGATTTTGATGTGATTTTGATTGTGTTTTGGTTTAACTTCATTTTTATCGTGGCTTGCAAACTCTTGTCAAAATTTAATCGTTTGACAATAATTAGTCGGAATTAGTTCAACTCTTGACCCAAATGCCTTGATCTTCGAAGGGGACTGTTTAACCCTCTCAAAATGGGACATGATACATTATCTGACGGAGAGAGTTCCCGAATTATCCCATTGTTGGGTCCTAATTTGCTAGTATCACCTCTTGAAATATTTTCTTGGAACGAAGCATGTTTGTTTCACCATAAAGTCCTTAAGTCGCAAGTGACAATTGCAATGTATGACTTATGGTGTTTGTTTGGATCGTAAGTCATAAAATGACTTGCATCTCACTTACGAACCACTTGCAACACAAACAGTTAATTTTGTGGTCAAACAAATTTCACTTACAACTCACTTGCAACACAAACAGTTAATTTTGTGGTGATGCAAATCTGTATTTCAGACATTTAATTGTAATTAGATTAATATTTTTTATTATTAAAATAATCTTTTTTAAATTATGAGAACTTTTAATTATTAGATTAAAAATATTATTAGATTAATATTTTTATTAATAATTTAATAATTTTTAATATTAGAGTCTTTTTATTACTAAATTAATACAATGTAATCCACTTAACTTTAATTCTTACTTTATTCATAGATTAGTAATATTTAATATAAATTTATAAGTTTTGATTATTAGATTATTGTTTTAATTATTTAATATTTAACATATTTAATTTTTAATATTTACTAATTTTTAATTTTTTTAATATTTCATATATTATATTTTTAACATATTTAATTAAATTTTGATTATT
>JAVJIF010016677.1:0-91400 GCA_038442645.1 Agave tequilana
CAGAAATTGAAGTTTCTGTTTCTCACAGGAGTCGACTAGGGAAATTTTCAAGTCGACTAAGGCTTTTATAAGTCGACTAATAATATTTGTAAGTCGACTAATTTCTGTAAAAACTGCCTTTAAAAAAAATCTGAAAAAATTGTTTTAAAAATCTGAGAAGTTACAAATACCCAAATCTCTTCTAAACTTTATAAAGGTATCTTCTTTCAGTGGTTTTGTTAATATATCAACAACTTGATTATCAGTTGATATGAAATTTAAAGAAATGTCACCTTTTAAAGCATGATCACGTAAAAAATGATGTCTTATATCAATATGTTTGGTACGTGAATGATGAACAGGATTTTTAGATAAATTAATAGCACTAGTATTATCACACATAATAGGTGAGTTTGTGATAGTCATGCCATAATCAAGTAAGGTTTGTTTCATCCATATAATTTGTGCACATGCAACACTAACAGCAATATATTCTGCCTCGGTTGTTGATAAGGATACAGAATTTTTCTTTTTACTGAACCATGATACTAGTGAATGTCTCAAAAAGTGACAAGTACCACTAGTACTCTCCCGGTCAGATTTACAGCCAGCAAAATCAGCATCACTATAAGATAATAAATCAAATGTGCATGATTTTGGATAGAATAAACCATAGTTGATTGTGTTATTTAAATATCTAAAGATCCTTTTCACTGCTTTAATATGTGATTCTTTAGCATTTGACTGATATCTAGCACATAAACATACGCTATACATAATATCAGGTCTACTAGAAGTAATATAAAGTAGAGAGCCAATCATACCTCGATAGAGTTTCTGATCGACATTCTTACCATTTTCATCTTTGTCCAAAAAGGTAGTTGTACTCATGGGAGTATTCTTGTGACCAGAATTTTTCATGCCAAAACGCTTTAGAAGTTCCTTAGCGTATTTGCATTGGGAAATGAAGATTCCATCCTTCATTTGCTTGATTTGTAGACCGAGGAAGTAAGTGAGTTCGCCCATGTGGCTCATCTCAAATTCATTCTGCATGGTCTTAGAAAATTCTTGACAAAGGTTATCGTTAGTAGAACCAAATAAGATATCATCAACATAAATCTGAATGATTAAAATATCTTTATTAACATGTTTGATAAAAAGAGTTGTATCTGCACTTCCCATTTTAAAATCAGAATTTAAAAGAAAACTCTTTAATCTATCATACCAAGCACGGGGTGCTTGCTTTAAACCATATAAAGCTTTTTTAAGTTTGAAAACATGGTTGGAAATTTTTCATGTTCAAAACCTGGTGGTTGTTCAACATAAACAGTTTCTTTAATAATTCCATTTAAAAAGGCACTTTTAACATCCATTTGATATAATTTGAAATTCATAAAACATGAGAAAGCAAGTAATATGCGAATTGATTCAAGTCTTGCGACTGGAGCATAAGTTTCATCGAAATCAATACCTTCTTCTTGATTGTACCCTTGTGCTACTAACCTTGCCTTGTTCTTAATGACTTCACCGGCTTCATTGAGTTTGTTCTTGAAGACCCATCTTGTACCGATGACGGGATGATCAGTAGGACGTTGTACAAGATCCCACACATCATTTCTTACAAATTGGTTCAACTCTTCCTGCATGGCAATTGTCCAAAAATCGTCCTCACATGCTTCGTTGATATTCTTCGGTTCAATGAGTGAAATGAAGGCAATTTGTGTCATGTAGTTCAACTTGGATCTCGTTTGAACGCCTTGATTTATATCTCCAATTACCAAATCTTGTGGATGATTCCTTACTTCAACATAGGCTTTTGGTAACTCGGTAGAAATCTCTTCATCCTTAGACACGTTAGTATCAACAGAAGATATAACAATATTTTCATTAGGAGAATCTATAATATGATCATCATCATGTGGAGAAGCATTAGAAACAAGTTTAGTCAAGGATTCATCAAATTTAACATGTAAAGATTCTTCATAGTAAATGATTTCTTATTAAAATTCTATATGCTTTACTATGAGTAGAATATCCAACAAAATACCTTCATTGGATCTAGCATCAAATTTATCTAAAGCATCTTTTGTATTTAAGATAAAACATTTACATCCAAAAATCTTAAAGTAAGAAACTTTTGGAATCCGATTATGAAACAATTCATAAGATGTTTTATTTAAAAAAGGTCGAATAAGAACTCGATTTAAAACATAACAAGCAGTAGCAGTAGCTTCAGCCCAAAAATATTTTGGTAAGTTACTAACCATAAGCATAGTTCTAGCACATTCTTGCAAAGTCCTATTCTTTCTCTCTACAACACCATTTTGAGGAGATGCTCTAGGAAATGCAAAATTATGTGTAATACCATACTTATTACAGAAATTTGAAAAAAATTCATTCTCAAATTCTCCTCCATGATCACTACGAATAGTGATTATGTTTAGAGACTTTTGATTTTGAATTCTTTTACAAAAACTTACAAATTCATCAAAGTGTCATTTTTATTTTTCAGAAAAATTACCCATGTAAAACGTGAGTAATCATCTACAATGACAAAAACATATCTACTCTTGTTTAATGAAGAAACACGAGTAGGACCAAATAAATCCAAATGCAATAACTCTAAAGGTCTTTTTTGTAGAAACCAAATCTTTTGATTTAAAAGATGATTTAACTTGTTTTCCTAATTGACAAGAATCACAAAATAATCCTTTTTGAAAGCAATTTTTGGAAGACCATTAACTAAGTCAAATTTTGAAATCTTAGAAATAGTTTTCATATTCAAATGACCAAATCTTTTACGCCATAAAAAATAATCATTATTTGAAGCAAGTAGACATAAATTATCATTTGATGGCATGCATGTTATTGACAATTCATAAATGTTATTGTTTCGAAAACCTTTAAATAAAATATCTTTCATATTAGCATCATAAATAAGACAAGCATCTTTTTCAAACACAATTTTATAACCCTTATCACATAATTGACTAATACTTAATAGATTGTGTTTTAAACCACTTACCAAAAGAACATTTTCAATAAGAGGTTTTGAAAGATTACCAACAATGCCGGTTCCAATAACTTTTCCTTTGTTATTGTCTCCAAAGATCACTGTACCTCCCTTTTTGATTTGAACGGAGGACAATAGTTGCATATGTCCGGTCATGTGTTTGGAACACCCACTATCAAGTATCCACTTTTCTTTGTTAGGTACCTATAAGATAAAACAATATATATGGTACCCATCATGATAGGGTCCGAAAAAGGTTAGCCTTTAGGAACCCAAATCCAATTGGAATTTGGTTTCCATTTGTTAGTATAAACATAATTCTTAGAATTACACACATCATGTATAAAAGATGCAATATAAACATTTTTATCAACATTATTTAGATTCTTAGGAACCCATATATATTTGCATCTAATTCTTTTTGAAATATCATTTCTTTTTATAAAAGAATTGTATGAATTATGAACATGTGTAGATTTTACAAAATTGGTTTTTGAAAATCCAATACCAACATGAATAGGTTTATACATCTTATCTTTTGAAAAACCAAGACCAAAATGATTGTTAGACATTTTTTGAGAAGATAATAACATATTTAAATTCTCCTTTCCTTTATTAAATTTATTTACATTTTTCAAAAGATCTTCATACTTAACTTTGAAACTTATCATATCTTTATCTAAAACATTAATTCTAGAACTTAAAGGAAAAGTTTCCTTTTTAAGTAAAGCATTTTCTTTTAAGAAAACTTCATTGTCTCTTTTTAAAGATACAATAACTTTTTCAAAATCTTCTTTTTGAGAACTAAAAGATGATGTTTGAGAAACAAGAATTGAATTATCATTAATAAGTTTTTCATTTTCCTTTATTAAAACTTTATTTCTAATCTTTTCAGTTTTGAAATTATTATAAAGTTCATTAAAGGCTTCTAATAAAGCATCATAATCTTGTACCTCATCTTCTTGGGCCATGAAGCAATATTGGCGGTTTCCGTTGCTTCTTCTTCGTCCGAGGAAGATGAGTCGCTATCATCCCATGTTGCTTGAAAGGCTTTCTTCTTATTGTTGAACTTGTTGAACTTGTTGGACTTGTTGAAAGTCTTGAAGTGTTCTTTTGATTTCATCAATAGACAATCCTTCTTCATGTGGCCTGGTTTGTTACACTTAAAACAAGTAGGAATATCGTTAGTATCTTTATTCTTATTAAACTTACCTTGTTTTAAGAACCTTTTGAAATTTCTTGAAATCATGGCCATTTCTTCTTCATCTTCATCCGAATTGTCCGTATCTGAAGTTGCATGGAAGGCAAGAACTTTCTTCTTGGATTGATGTTGTTGTTCGTCCTTCTTTCTTTCTTCTATTTGCACTTCATATGCCATTAGATTACCGATTAGGTTTTCTAATGTCATAGTTGAGAGATCGTTCGCCTCTTCAATGGCGGTTGTCTTCTTCTCCATTCCGGTGTGAGTGCTCGAAGGATCTTACGGACTCGTTCAACTTGAGTGTAGTCCTTTCCAAGGGATGCAAGAGTATTGGTGATGTCGGTGAACCTTGTAACCATTTCGGATATGGTTTCGTTCTCCTTCATCTTGAACAATTCAAATCTGTGTACAAGAACAGAAATTTTAGATTCCTTAACTTTGTTCGTACCTTCGTGTGTTACCTCAAGTGTATGCCATATTTGATGTGCAGAGGTTGATGTAGACACACGGTTGAACTCTTCTTTGGTTAAGGCACAAAGAGAGCGTTCATCGCCTTGGCATCCAGATTTGCATTCTTCTTTTGTTCTTCACTCCAAGCGTCGTAGTTGGTTGTAGGCTTGGTGTACTCGGCTTCTACGATGTTCCAAAGATCGTAGTTGATCGACTGCAAGTAGATCTTCATTCTACACTTCCAGTAATTGTAATTGGTACCGTCAAAGAGCGGTGGACGTTGTGTAAAATGCCCTTCTTTGAATTGGGATGATTGGAAATCCGTTGCCATCCTTGTATGGTTGTTGCCTTGAAAACCTGCTCTGATACCAAATGTAGGATCTATATACAAAGCAAAACAACACTAGAGGGGGGTGAATAGTGTTTATAAAATATTAACCAATCTAACTTGCAGGAAATTAAATAATCAAAAGAGATAACCACAGAAAATACAAACGCAAACAGCAGAGAGTTATCCTGGTTCGGTCCTTGTGACCTACATCCAGTCCCCAAGCAAAATGCTTGAGATTTTCCCTTTCTTTACTTGTGTACACCCACAACCGATGCCTTGTACACCACTTGGCAAACACCCTTTGCCAATGTGCACAACTTCTCTTCCACCAAGAGAACACGCCTTGTACAATCTTCTACACCCAAGAAGACTCCTTGTACAACTTTCTTTGAAATGAATACAATAATTTCCTATAGCCTTGATACAGAATTTGTAGTGGACAAGGTTCAGTATAGGAAAGTTTAACTTCAGAATTCTTCACAAAGGGAAATGGCTTTTGGTGAAGAACGGAAGTTGCAAATTTCAGTTTTCAGGTTTCTGGAAATTTGGCTTTGGAAATCTGATGGAATGAATTGGTAAAAAGCCTTTGGAATAACTTCCCTATTTATAGCTGAACACTAGGGTCAGTTAGGGTAGTTATAGGACCAATTCAAACATTTTAAACGTTGGAAAACGTTGCCAAATGAATCAGATAAGAGAAACTGTCCAACAGTCAGAAACTGCCTATAGTCGACTAGGATACTGGATTAGTCGACTAGGCTAGGCAAAACTTCAACTATTAGTCGACTAGGTATGACTGTTAGTCGACTAGGGAAGTGTCTGTTGGAAACACAGGTTTCTGGATAACTGAAATTAGTCGACTATAACTAACTATTAGTCGACTTATAACTGTATTAGTCGACTTGATAAAATGGGGTAGTCGACTAATTTTTGTTTCAGAAAGAAACAGAGAGTTGGATAAATTTTGTATCAGGTATTAGTCGACTTGGAAATAGGGTTAGTCGACTAGGGTATCTGTTAGTCGACTAGGTATAAAAGGCAAGTCGACTAATTGGCATTCAGAGTCCAAACAGAGAGTTAGGATTTTTTGTTCTAAGTGGACTAGTCGACTAGGGCTTTTTGGCAAGTCGACTACATTTGGGTAGTCGACTATATCAATAGGGCAAGTCGACTAGGAAAGGGTTTTTGTGTAAGATATCAAGGCTTTTCATATTTTTCTAAGTTACACAAACAACTTTCCGAATGCACCCATAAGCTTCAATAATCTTCATCTGAGGTAGAGCAATCATCATGTGGTAGAAGTGTTTGTCCATCATCAAAATCGTGCAACTTGAGAGGCTTCAACATCTTGAACTTGTCAGGTTCCAACATAAACAAACAAAGAATAAACAAACAAAGAATGAACAGGGAAAGATAGAGCGAAACGATTTAATTAAAGAAATAATTAAAACTAATAATAAATATACGTAATGAAATATAGAAAAAAATAAACAAAATAAAAAGTTAAATCACTATGTTCGAACAGCGAGGAATAGCGTTCTAGTTAATTGAGGAATATGTTAAAACTACATTGCTTAGTCACAGAGTCGTACTAGGATGGGAAGTCCTCGTGTCGCGATTAATAAAAAAAGTCCCACGGTGCACCGGTCCGAAGTAGGTACGACTTTTCTTATAATTCATTTTTTTGTTCTGATGGGATCCAGTGCACTACTCCCTACCCAATGCATCCAGTAAACAATTTCTTTTAATCTATATTTTTATAATAACATACGCAAAGTACGCTCGGAATTAACTATGTAACGTGATGGCCAATGTACCTTGTATAAAGGTGTACTTATTTATCGAGTGAAAGGCGATTGTTGCATCCTATATTTCTATTTGTTTATTTTTGTGACTGCTTTGTAATCCGGATTGACTAGTTAATTAACCTCTAGGGGCTTAAGGTTTTCAATCTATTATGATTGAATGCACAATTGCTCAAAGTTGAGCTCAAACAATCTATTCTATTTTTCAAAAATTTAATCTCATTTTTATCAATGGTGGCATGAAAAGCATGGTGAGAATGAGAATCAATAATATTGTTCTTTTTAGAGACATTTTCCTTTTCCTTTGAAATAATTTTCTTTTTAAAGAGTTGTTTTCTTCCAAAGCAATTCCTTTTTTCTCCACTAAAATAATCTTATTTTTCAAAGAAGTATTTCCTTCACAAAGATCATTCAATTTAGAAGTCAAGAAAATATTATCCTTTTTCAACATATCATTTTCTTTTGAAATGTATTCCAATTTATTCTGAAAAGAATCTTTTTCTTTTAACAAGGAATCAAATTTATTTTTCATTTTCTTATTATCCTTTTTAAGTAACTCATATTTTTCAAGAAGTTATTGAAAAAAAGATTCAAGCTCATCATAAGACATGTCAATATCCTCTTCTAGCTCGGATTCGGAGTTTACCTCAAGGGGGTTATCCCCTTGTACCATGTAGCATAAGTCGGAAGCATCGCTTCCATCATCCGAGTCACTCCCCGCATAATATTTCTTTGTTCGCCAAAGGAGACTAAAGTGTTCCATACTAGAAAAGCCGAATCAAAGTTAGAAACCCTAGATAAATATTCATCATTTAGAGTTGACTTTAAAGCATGGGTGGCTTTTGCATCAGCCTCAAGGTGTTTGCCATTTAAAAAAATATGAATCTTTAATAGAGACAAAATAAACATGAATACATAGGCCTTTGAGGTACATTGACATCTTAATCTTTCAAGTTTGGATGTTAATATTATCAAAAGTGGGTGGTGACATGAAATTCATGTGTATGTGTGTGTGTGTGTGTGACATGTCTTATGATGAGCTATTTTTTATGATTATACCATCCTAGTAAGGCCTAATAGTATCCATCCACCCAGTTAATAAACAAAATGAAATTTTACTTTTCCGTTCTAGCGGGCTCATAGCGTGCCTTCCAAGATATTTTAATTTTTGTTCATCCTCGAGCTGGTGCAACATGAAGCTTGGGTTATAAATATTTATCTAGGGTACTTACATGACGCGTGCACATGTAAGGCCTTTTGCTTACATGTGATTAAATAAGAATCCATAACTATGTGCACTCTATAAATTTAAGTCATTTCGCTCTTTCATTCCCTGTTATAGATAAATCAATGGGCCAAGGATCATACCAGTATCTCACGGGGGCATTCCAAGGGCTGATATAATTTCTACCTGCGAGGTCCCGCCGATGTCCTCCTGGGAAGTCCTCGTGTTAGTTAATAGTTAAGTTATATTAGGATGGAATATGGGCAAACTAGTGCACTAGGTAGTAATTCCATCCTAGTACTAGTTAATTAAAAGCTAAACGTTACAGGTGCCTATTACCTCGATATCTCTTATTAAAAATTAAGCCATCCTAGTACAAACAAAAGATTTAATGCAATAAAATCCACTTGCGGAGTATGATCGTACCCTTCCTACTTAAACGCGTCGACTAACAAAGAAGGTATCTCACGGGGCCCGCTAGGGGCCGTCGGTGTGGCCTTCCTGGCTAGTATCCCGAGATGTCAATTAAAAAATAGAAATTATAGAAAAATAAGGAAAGAAAAAAGAAAAACAAAATTAATAAACAAACAAAGAATGAACAGGGAAATGTAGAGCGAAACAATTTAATTAAATAATTAATTAAAAAATAATAATAAATATACGTAACAAAATATGATAAAAAATAAACAAAATAAAAAAGTTAAATCACTATGTTCGAACAGCGTGGAATAGAGAACGTGAAAATAAAAAAATAAATGAAAAAGCGAGGGTGCAACACGAGGACTTCCCAGGAGGTCACCCGTCCTAGTACTACTCTCGCTAGTATCCTTTAGTAACTAAATATAAGGTCACTTGTTTTATATTTATTTTTTAATTCAGATGTCCTCGTGGAAGTTCCCTTGAAAATAAGTTAATTTTTTGCTCATGTAAATCTCACTTGCATTATAATTACAATCTATTTTTTATTTGCTAGTGCTGGTATGATCATCCCCGTGAGATACCACGATCCTTTATAAATAAATTCTAAGATTAGTCCTCGTGTTGTTTTTGTTAATTAGTGCACCGGATGGAATAGCGAATAAGGAAATCCTCGTTCCATGTTCCCTTCACAGAGGTTAAGTTCCCACAAGGCACGTAATATAACGGAGTTATTTATAAATTAAAACATAAATCCTAATTATAATATACATAACGAAGATAGTCCTTGTGTACCCACTTTATTCGCTATTTTTTAATACCTTGCTTGGGTGACCTCCTGGGTTGTCCTCTGGTCATTCATTTTTACAATATGTTCGTGAAGTAATTTCTTTTTTAATTTTATAGTTCTTTGTTTGTTTATTCATTTTGTTTTTTTCTTTATGTTAAATCTCTATTCGAATCAGGAGGTACACTAGTCCTAATTAAAGAAATAATTAAACCTTATTTTTATTTGACTGGGCCCGACTTTTGATTAGTATTCAATTTTGCATATTTTACCATATCATTCCCATGCATTTTTGTCAATAAAAATATAATTTTTACTCATCTTCTCTCTATTTTTGCAGGTCCACACTCTAATGGAGAAAAGGCCCAAAATCTCTTTAATTCACAAGAATTAAAAGGAATTAATTCCTAGCCCAAAAGAGAGCCCAAGTTTGAGCCCAGGATCTGGAGAATTCTACGCGCCAGCTCACACTTCTAGAAGGTCCACGTGGCTAACAAACTTGTAACAAATTCGTAACAGAAAGCTGGGATCCAACGGACCAGGTGTTACCGCGTTTTCCAAATCCTAGCCGCAGATCTGGGGCTGTTAAGCCCCAGATTCCTGCCACCTGTCCACCTTCTGGAGCCTTCTCTCTGAATGCTATAAATACAGGACCAGGGCCTTCGCAAAAAGACTGAGCAGAAGAGAGAGGAGAAATTAGAAGATAGCTTTGTAATTTTTGTAGATTTTTCTCTAGGATTTAGTTCTTTAGATCCTCTTCTTCCTCCCTAGAAATTTTGTAAAGAGAGAGTCTGTAAGAGAGAGAAAGCTTGTGTACATCAAGGAGTGACAACTTGTGAAGCAAGGATTGATCCATTCTCTTCTCTCTACTCTTGCATTTTCTAGTTTACTTGCTTTCTTTAATTCTATCTTTACTTTCTTGCAATTTAATTCATGTTTTGCTTTTCTTTTGTAATGGCTAGTAGCTAACTTTTCTTACATGTCTAGCTAACCACTAACCTTGCTAACTACTAACTCATAGGTGATTGCTATCTTTAATCTTGCAAGTTGTATGGTATTCTCTTCTCCGATGGGTTACTTTCATTTCTTGGCAAGTTCTTGTTGTAATTCCATATGATTCATGTGTGCCTCATTTAGAGCCTTGTCTTTAGAACAAGTGCCTTGATGGAACATGGAGATGGATCACCAAACATATGCTATTTGTTGTACAACTTCATCACTTCCATTATTGAATGTTGTATCTTCTTCCTTAGCATCCCTTGTGTGTCGCTCTTTTGATTCCATTATTGAAAGTCTATCTTGTAGGCTGATGACATCTATGAGGCTACAAGACAAGTCCAAGTATGATCGCCCGTCATCCAAGTGGGTAAGTAATTAGACCAACACGCAAGACAAATCTTTGCCGATGAATTAACATGAGGCACGCATTCACTATCACGGAGTTTAGTAAGTTTTGGCAAGGTAGTAAGGTTAGATAGTCATGGTTTTCTCATCTTCAAATCTTTTCTAAAGTTTTCATTCTTTTAGTGTGAATACCAAATCCAATCTTACTTTTGATTTCTTTTGACTTTTCCATCATGAACATATCCACCGATTCTTTTATTTCTTTTTCAAACGATTCTTTATTCTTTTAAAGCAAAGAAGAATCTTCGTTTTATATCTTCACTACCAACCGTAACGCTTCCATCGCAAGCTCTCCCTGAGTATCGACTCGGTATAGCCCATGCTATAACGGAGATTGGAAAGGGTATATTAATCATCTTAAATACATTTGTGGAGTGATCTAAGCACGAAAGGTTGTTTCTAAACCTTCTCTATCTTTCATTGAATCTATATTTTGTGCAAATTATACTCCACAATAATATTACCTTTCCCGTCTAAACAAATTGGCGCCGTTGCCGGGGAGAGCAACGGTTTTTGGTTTAAAGTGAAGAACTAAACGAATCTTCTTCTCTGTTGCAGGTTACAGGTTGAAGAAATAGGAAAATTTGCATTGCAGTAACATACAAGTGGCTCTGGGCCTCTGCTCTTGAAAGCAGAGACCAGAAGCTCTCAGCTTTGCCGCAGAACCCAGGATTTTGCCGCGGATCTGCGGCATTGCTGAGTTGACTACTGACCAAATTTCTGCAGGGTCTCTGGTTCTGCAAAATACATCTGCTGCAATACTTAATTTCCTGTATGCTTCATCCTATTCCTGCTAATTAATAATCAACAGTAAAAAATTGGTTGAAAAGTTAAAAATTGTTTAGACATTTGCATTTTAAGGCACGTGTCTTTTCAATTCATTTACTTTTATTATTGAAGAGTGCTGGAGCAAGGTACGTTTTGCATTGCATATAAACTAGGAATCATCTCTTGCTTGATTTTCATGCTTTGAGTGAATCCTTGTTATATCTTTTGTACACTTGCACAAATCAATTTAAGGGCATCACCTATAAATAAGATAAGGTGGGGATTTCATTACCCTTTCCTTAGCTCAAAAACCATCATCCCAGCACTCACTAACCCAAGCCTAATTTAATAAAAAAGTAGACGTTGGCCCTAGGGACATCTCGGACTCATTTAGGAGATTACCCTAAGGGGGAAAAGTGTTGGAATTTAACTCTTGCAAAATTAGTGTCTAGAAAAGGGATTGAGGGCCGAAAGCCCGAAGGTTGGTGGTTATTTAATTAAGGAACGTCTCTGACGGAAAACCTCCCAACAACCTTGCCCTGATCTGGCTGATTAGCTTGTGGTCAAAGTCTACACTAAACCTCCCGTGGACGATCAAATCAGTTAGGAGTCGTCTAGGTCATAGGTCTACCCTAACTTAGGTTAGAATTTTTTCTTTCTTGATTGTTTATTTGTTTATTTCTTTTTGTTTGTATTTCATTGTGTGATATGGCATTCAACAATCCCAATTCTTTCCATTCTAATAATAATCCATATTACACACCGACTCCATATTCGGATAATTCCAACCCGGTGTTTTACAATATGCACCAACCACATACGCCGGGTTGGCCTTATCCGAATCAATATGACCCATACCCCCATCTAATAACTATAATTTCCATAATAATTTCAAATCTTCACCAAGTCATTGGGGATTCACTTACCCCGAGCATAATTTCCAACCACCTTATCCTCCTTCTTCACCCAGTCCACAACATTTTCAAGACACATACTCAGTTCCACCAGTCCAAAATAGAACACCATCAATTTGGAAATGAGTATGCGTGAGTCCAAACAAAAGTCACCAAATCCAATGGACTCACAATTTCACCATCACTTCCAAGACAACACTTCATCTTTTCATCAAAACAATGAAGTCATCAATTATGGAAAGATACTTGAAGACATGACTCATGCTCAAAATGCTAGAAATCGTGACATAGATATGATGGTTGAATCTTTACGTTCTCACCGTTTGGCCAGATCTAGTGTCACTAGCCACTCTGTTAAAACCAATGAGTCATGTAGTTTTGGAAGTCCAGATTCAATTTCAGCACACTCACTTGAACTTGTCCAAACTTCAGATACCATTGACATCTTGGCAAGTTTTCCTTTTCCTGACATTGAACTTGAACATGAATATGATCCTGAACTTCCACTTGATGATTCAATTCTACTTCCTGATCTAATTATGACTCCAGTATCTTCACCTGATTTCACTCCATTTCCCGAGTCAGTATTGGATCCAGTGCCTATCCATTATTAAATTGAATCACCAATATTTTATGATGATCATATTGAACTTGACCAATTCCATACTCTTGAAAGTCCCATTGATAAATTGGCAAGTTCACATTTTTTTGGAATTGAATTACATGAGGAATGTGATCTTGAACCCCAACTTAGTGATTCAATTCTTTTTCCTGATTCAATAATGACTCCGGTATCTTTACCTGACTTCAATCTTTTCCCGGAGTCGACATTGGATCCTGTGCCAATTCACAATGAAGTTGAATCACCCATCTTTGAGGATCATATTGAACTTGACCAATTATACACTTCTGAAGATACTATTGACAAATTGGCAAGTTTTCCATTTTTTGATGAGAAATGTGACCTAGATTCTCTCAATCTCTTTACTTCTGAAACTGATTGTACAATTCTGACAGAAGACGTTGACCTTAGTTTTGAAGAATTGTATGGTGATGAGCTAGAATTCCTTAATGTTGGAAGTAAAGAGATATCACCCATATTAGGTCACATTCCATTGTTGGACAATACATGTGGACTGGAGCTTCATTTTCTTGACTTGGACCCAATTCCTGAACTCATTTCGACTCCTGAACCATCACTTGACTCAAGTCATATTTCTGAGTCAGTATTAGTTCCTGTCCTTCCTGAGTCCAAGTCAACCGTTCTATCATTTCATACACCATTCTGGGATAGGGTGGTTGACAAATTTGACTCCGAAATTAATTATGGAAAATGGAAATTAGATGGGGTCAAATACTTAATAAAGATCCTTAATGGATTTATCTTTTTAGTGGGTTATATTCATGATATTTCTGGTGGGGTCCTCAAAACCCAAAGTAAAGTTGATTGGGCCATGTTCCGTGGACCAATCAGACCACCACCGGAACCACCACCTTAAGATAATTTTTTTTCCTTCCCTCTCCATTTTGTTTCATGCATACATATATCACGATGCATTGAGGATAATGCATGAAATAAGTGTGGGGGAGGGTTTACTAACATAGAGTTTTTAGATTTTCTTTCTTTTACATTTCTTTTAGAAAAATTAAAAAATAAAAATAAAAATAAAACTTTTTGAAATAAGAGACAAAGTTTTGATCTATTTTTAAGAAAATTAAGATGTATCTTAGAAATTAAGAAAGCCTTAATTATGACATCTTAAACCTAGTTGAAATAATAGATCTTGTTTGAAATTATAGGCTAAGTAAGAAAAATTGGTGAGATATTCTTATCTTGAATTTTTTGCCTTAGATAGTATGCACTTCACACTTACACATTTCTTGGATGGAAACAAAGACCAAAAATGCCATATAAATAAATAAAAATAAAAATAAAAAAATAATAAAAAATATATATATATAAAATAAAACATCACTTATTAAGCTGGATAATTATGCCTCAAGAAGCATGATTATTCACGCCTAACGGTGGTAAAGGAAATAAATAATCCCCTTTAGTTTTGTGGCCTTGTTTACTTGAGACCTTAAACCCGAGGGATGTTTTCTCATCTGGTGCCCTAAGACCGTCTGGTTTGGGAGTCATCGGTTTTAGGCTCGCTACAAGGGTAAACTAGAAAGCCTAAACTAAGGGAAGAAAAAAACAGAAAAAGTATATATATATAAATATAAATAAATGGCTTGATGGTTAGAGTTGAAATCCCAGAAATCTTCACTATCACGGTGTGCATACTATCTAGGTTTTATGAAGGATAAAATATTCAATCCAATTTTGAATTCTTACCTTAATTGAAGACAAGATTTTGCATGGAGACTAAGTTTAAGGAAGAATGATTATAGGTGGACTTATGACCTTAGATCACTTATATTTTTGCAAAAATAGTTCGTAAACATGTCTCTCTTTCAAAATGCGTTTTCAAAACACTAACATTTGTCTTCTTTCTTTATGGATTTTGTGGGTATAATCTGCTGAAAACCCTCAGGAGACAACACTCCTCCTCTAGGGTAACCTAGAGGTTTAACGGCTTGTTGCACACGCTCAGTGCAATCGCGTCACCTGTGAAAGGGGTGTAATAAAATTGGTAGTATAGTTTTTCTTTTCTTTGTTTTGCTCGGGACGAGCAAAAGAATAAGTGTGGGGGTGTGATTAGTATTCAATTTTGCATATTTCACCATATCATTCCCATGCATTTTTGTCAATAAAAATATGATTTTTACTCATCTTCTCTCTATTTTTGCAGGTCCACACTCTAATGGAGAAAAAGCCCAAAATCTCTTTAATTCGCAAGAATTAAAAGGAATTAATTCCTAGCCCAAAAGAGAGCCCAAGTTTGAGCCCAGGATCTGGAGAATTCTACGCGCCAGCTCACACTTCTAGAAGGTCCACGTGGCTAACAAACTTGTAACAAATTCGTAACAGAAAGCTGGGATCCAACAGACCAGGTGTTGCCGCGTTTTCCAAATCCTAGCCGCAGATCTGCGGCAGATCTGGGGCTGTTAAGCCCCAGATTCCTGCCACCTGTCCACCTTCTGGAGCCTTCTCTCTGAATGCTATAAATACAGGACCAGGGCCTTCGCAAAAAGACTGAGCAGAAGAGAGAGGAGAAATTAGAAGATAGCTTTGTAATTTTTGTAGGTTTTTCTCTAGGATTTAGTTCTTTAGATCCTCTTCTTCCTCCCTAGAAATTTTGTAAAGAGAGAGTTTGTAAGAGAGAGAAAGCTTGTGTACATCAAGGAGTGACAACTTGTGAAGCAAGGATTGATCCATTCTCTTCTCTCTACTCTTGCATTTTCTAGTTTACTTGCTTTCTTTAATTCTAGCTTTACTTTCTTACAATTTAATTCATGTTTTGATTTTCTTTTGTAATGGCTAGTAGCTAACTTTTCTTACATGTCTAGCTAACCACTAACCTTGCTAACTACTAACTCATGGGTGATTGCTATCTTTAATCTTGCAAGTTGTATGGTCTTCTCTTCTCTGATGGGTTACTTTCATTTCTTGGCAAGTTCTTGTTGTAATTCCATATGATTCATGTGTGCCTCATTTAGAGCCTTGTCTTTAGAACAAGTGCCTTGATGGAACATGGAGATGGATCACCAAACATATGCTATTTGTTGTACAACTTCATTACTTCCATTATTGAATGTTGTATCTTCTTCCTTAGCATCCCTTGTGTGTCGCTCTTTTGATTCCATTATTGAAAGTCTATCTTGTAGGCCGATGACATCTATGAGGCTACAAGACAAGTCCAAGTATGATCGCCCGTCATCCAAGTGGGAAAGTAATTAGACCAACACGCACGACAAATCTTTGCCGATGAATCAACATGAGGCACGCATTCACTATCACGGAGTTTAGTAAGTTTTGGCAAGGTAGTAAGGTTAGCTAGTCATGGTTTTCTCATCTTCAAATCTTTTCTAAAGTTTTCATTCTTTTAGTGAAAATACCAAATCCAATCTTACTTTTGATTTCTTTTGACTTTTCCATCATGAACATATCCACCGATTCTTTTATTTCTTTTTCAAACGATTCTTTATTCTTTTAAAGCAAAGAAGAATCTTCATTTTATATCTTCACTACCAACCGTAACGCTTCCATCGCAAGCTCTCCCTGAGAATCGACTCGGTATAGCCCATGCTATAACGGAGATTGGAAAGGGTATATTAATCATCTTAAATACATTTGTGAAGTGATCTAAGCACGAAAGGTTGTTTCTAAACCTTCTCTATCTTTCATTGAATCTATATTTTGTGCAAATTATACTCCACAATAATACTACCTTTCCCGTCTAAACACCTTTCTGAAGGGAGGTTTTCTGTTCATATGAACGTTTCTTAATTTAAGAACCACCTTTCAATTTCCTTCCTTGGTTAAACACCAATTAGACTGATATAAATCAGTCTCAATATACTGAATATCAGTATATCCCCTATTAACAGATACCTTCTTTGTTAGTCCCATCGTTTAAGTAGGAAGGCAAAGCAATCTTGGATGGGTGCGATCATACCAACACTAGTGCACCGGATCCCACAGAACTCCACAGTTAAGCGAGCTTGGGCGAGAGTAGTACTAGGATGGGAAGTCCTCGTGTTGCACCCTTACTTTTTCACTTTATATTTTAATTTCTACGTTCGCTTTTCCACGAGGTTCCAATATAGTGATTTAACTTTTTTATTTTGCTTTTCTTTTAATCTATATTTCGTTAAGTATATTTAAAATTAATTTATAATTAATTATTTAATTAAATCTTTTCACTCGATCCAAATTAAAAAGAAAACTCATACCAACACTAGTGCACCATTGTGGTATGATAAATAAATAAAACGCTTTCCAAACTGGGATAAGGTGCACTAACAAAGAAGGTATCTCGCGGGGCCCGCCAAGGGCCGTCGGCGAGGCCTTCCTGGCTAGTATCCCGAGATGTCAATTAAAAAATTAGAAATTATAGAAAAATAAGAAAAGAAAAAGGAAAAAAATAGCGAACGTAGCCATTTTCTAGGATAGGCGCACCTAGTATAAATTAATTATTTAATTAAATCTAAAAGGAGGGTACATATTTTCAAAAGTTAACCGATCGAAGTAGGTACGCCTTTCTACTTAACCTCTGTGACTAAGCAAAAGAAAGGTGGTTATTAAATTAAGGAACTAAATATAAGGCCACTTGTTTTATATTTATTTTTTATTCAGGATGTCCTCGTGGAAGTTCCCTTGGAAATAAGTTAATTTTTTGCTCATGTAAATCTCACTTGCATTATAATTAAAATCTATTTTTTATTTGCTAGTGCTGGTATGATCATCCCCGTGAGATACCACGATCCTTTATAAATAAATTCTAAGATTAGTCCTCGTGTTGTTTTTGTTAATTAGTCCACCGGATGGAATAGCGAATAAGGAAATCCTCGTTACTAATATATTTTTTATTTATAATTAATAATAAATATATGTAACTAAATATAGATAAAAAAATAAATAAAATAAATGAAAATATGTGTTGAAGGAAGGCCTCGTGATGACCACTTTAACTGCGGGCGCTGCGAGATCCCCTGTGACTTATGATTTATATTTCCTAGTGTTACTAGAATGGTTAAAACCCGAACGTACTTTGCGTATGTTATTATAAAAATATAGATTAAAAGAAATTGTTTACTGGATGCATTGGGTAGGCCCGGGGTATAAAATATTGATATACGTAACATGATGTGAACTTAAGTAGAAAGGCGTACCTACTTCGGATGGGTGCGATCATACCAGCACTAGTGCACTGGATCCCATCAGAACTCCGCAAAGGTTCACGAATAATTCTGAATAATTTAAACTTGCTCAAGGGTTAAGTATAAAGAAATCACTATGTTACTAGCGAGGGTGCAACGCGGATATATTAAGTTATCTCACCGATATATGCTATGGAACTTAGTCCCAGCGTTTAAGTAGGTCACCCATGAGATGTTAAAGATTATAGAAAAACGTGAAGCTATCCTAGCACCCACAGAAAAAGTACCCATCTTTGAATTAACATCCCATATAGTTACCTTCTCATGGGTGACCTAATTTTTTGAAAAAAAGCGAGGGTGGAATATTTAATCGCTGGGAAAGGTTAAGATGTATATATTCTGGAAGTGATGAATTTCTTTTTTTTTCCACAGAGTTAAATAAAGGGACTACATATCACTATTAAAGAGCGGCCCGCCAAGGGCCGTCAGCGAGGCCTTCCTGGCTAGTATCCCGAGATGTCAATTAAAAAATTAGAAATTATAGAAAAACAAGAAAGGAAAAAGAAAAATATTTTCATTCTTTGTTTGTTTATTCATTTTGTTTTTTCTTTTTTCTTTTCTTATTTTTCTATAATTTCTAATTTTTTAATTGACATCTCGGGATACTAGCCAGGAAGGCCTCGCCGACGGCCCTTGGCGGGCCCCGCGAGATACCTTCTTTGTTAGTCCCAGCGTTTAAGTAGGAAGGCAAAGCAATCTTGGATGGGTGCGATCATACTAACACTAGTGCACCGGATCCCACAGAACTCCAGAGTTAACGAGCTTGGGCGAGAGTAGTACTAGGATGGGAAGTCCTCATGTTGCACTCTTACTTTTTTCCTTTATATTTTAATTTCTACGTTCGCTATTCCACGAGGTTCGAATATAGTGATTTAACTTTTTTATTTTTCTCTTTTTTTATCTATATTTTGTTAAGTATATTTATAATTAATTTATAATTAATTATTTAATTAAATCTTTTCACTCGATCTTTCCTGTTCCCTGATTTTATTTATTTATTCATTTTGTTTTTTATTTTTATTTTTTATTTTCTTGTTTTTCTATAATTTCTATTTATTTTAATTAACATCAAGGGCTATTAGGAAGGCGGGCCCCGCCGATGGCCTATAGCGTGCCTTGCGGGAGCTTTCTTTTGCTTAGTCACAGAGGTTAAGTAGAAAGTCGTACCCACTTCAGACGGGTGCGATCATACCATCACTAGTGCACCGGATCCCATTAGAACTCCGCAGTTAAGAGTGCTTGGGCGAGGGTAGTACTAGGATGGGTGACCTCTTGGGAAGTCCTCGTGTTGCACTCTTACTTTTTTTCATTTATTTTTTGATTTTCACGTTCGCTATTCCACGCTGTTCAAACATAATGATTTAACTTTTTTATTTTATTTATTTTTATCTATATTTAGTTACATATATTTATTATTAATTTTAATTAATTATTTAATTAAATCGTTTCGCTCTATCTTTCCCTGTTCATTCCCAGGTTTTGTTTGTCTATTCATTTTGTTTTTTTCTTTTTCCTTTTCTTATTTTTCTATAATTTCTATTTTTTTAATTAACATCTTGGGATACTAACCAGGAAGGCCACGCCGACGGCCTCTACCGGGCCCCGCGAGATACCTTCTTTTTAGTCCCAGCGTTTAAGTAGGAAGGCAAAGCAATCTTGGATGGGTGCGATCATACCAACACAAGTGCACCGGATCCCACAGAACTCCACAATTAAGCGAGCTTGGGCGAGAGTAGTACTAGGATGGGAAGTCCTCGTGTTTCACCCTTACTTTTTCCCTTTATATTTTAATTTCTACGTTCGCTATTCCACGAGGTTCGAATATAGTGATTTAACTTTTTTATTTTTCTCTTTTTTTATCTATATTTCGTTAAGTATATTTATAATTAATTTATAATTAATTATTTAATTAAATCTTTTCACTCGATCTTTCCCTGTTCCCTGGTTTTATTTATTTATTCATTTTGTTTTTTATTTTTATTTTTCCTTTTCTTGTTTTTCTATAATTTAAATTTATTTTAATTAACATCAAGGGTCATTAGGAAGGGATACCAAAGAAAGCTCATTTGGTACAAATCTTGGATTTTCTTGTGCGATCCATCAAAAACCCTCGCAAGGCACTAGTGTAGGGACTGGTTTAATTAATTATTTGTTATTGAGTATTATATCGCAAGGCCATTAAAATTCCTAATTGGCAATGTTTTTCTATAATTTCTATTGGTAAATACTAATATATTTTTATTTATAATTAATAATAAATATTTGTAACTAAATATAGATAAAAAAATAAATAAAATAAATGAAAATATGCGTTGAAGGAAGGCCTCGTGATGACCACTTTAACTGCGGGCCCTGCGAGATCCCCTGTGACTTATGATTTATATTTCCTAGTGTTACTAGAATGGTTAAAACCCGAGCGTACTTTGCGTATGTTATTATAAAAATATAGATTAAAAGAAATTGTTTACTGGATGCATTGGGTAGGCCCGGGGTATAAAATATTGATATACGTAACGTGATGTGAACTTAAGTAGAAAGGCGTACCTACTTCGGACGGGTGCGATCATACCAGCACTAGTGCACCAGATCCCATCAGAACTCCGCAAAGGTTCGCGAATAATTCTGAATAATTTAAACTTGCTCAAGGGTTAAGTATAAAGAAATCACTATGTTACTAGCGAGGGTGCAACGCGGATATATTAAGTTATCTCACCGATATATGCTATGGAACTTAGTCCCAGCGTTTAAGTAGGTCACCCATGAGATGTTAAAGATTATAGAAAAACGTGAAGCTATCCTAGCACCCACAGAAAAAATACCCATCTTTGAATTAACATCCCATATAGTTACCTTCTAATGGGTGACCTACTTTTTTGAAAAAAAGCGAGGGTGGAATATTTAATCGCTGGGAAAGGTTAAGATGTATATATTCTGGCTAGTATTCCGAGATGTCAATTAAAAAAATAGAAATTATAGAAAAATAAGAAAAGGAACAAGAAAAACAAAAACAAAAAGAATAAACAAACAAAGAATGAACAGGGAATGATAGAACGAAAGGATTAAAAAAAGCGAGGGTGCAACACGAAAGACTTCCCAGGAGGTCACCCATCCTAGTACTACTCTCACCCAAGCACGCTTTACTGCAGAGTTCTGATGGGATCCTGTGCACTAGTGCTGGTATGATCGCACCCGTCCAAAATAAGTGCGCCTTTCTACTTAACCTCTGTGACTAAA
Organism: Agave tequilana; assembly: GCA_038442645.1. Lineage (NCBI taxonomy): Eukaryota > Viridiplantae > Streptophyta > Magnoliopsida > Asparagales > Asparagaceae > Agave > Agave tequilana. The sequence goes on from JAVJIF010016677.1 coordinate 21,358, forward strand.
ATAAAAGAAAGCTTTCGCAAGGCACGCTACGGGCCATCGGTGGGGCCCGCCTTCCTAATGGCCCTTGATGTTAATTAAAATAAATAGAAATTATAGAAAAACAAGAAAAGGAAAAAGAAAAATAAAAACAAAATGAATAAATAAATAAAACCAGGGAATAGGGAAAGATCGAGTGAAAGGATTTAATTAAATAATTAATTATAAATTAATTATAAATATACTTAACGAAATATAGATTAAAAAAAGCAAAATAAAAAATTTAAATCACTATATTCGAACCTCGTGGAATAGCGAACGTATTGATGAAAAATAAAGGGAAAAAGTAAGGGTACAACACGAGGACTTCCCATCCTAGTACGACTCTCGCCCAAGCTCGCTTAACTGTGGAGTTCTGTGGGATCCGGTGCACTAGTGTTGGTATGATCGCACCTATCCAAGAGTGATGGGTGCACAGGATTTAACTTTTTTCACCCGTCCAAAATCTTTTCATCTGTGCCTTCCCTATCCTTGTAATTATTGATACAAAATAAAAAAGTTTCTCACGAGATAATTAACATCAAGAAAAGGAAAAAGAATTAACCTGAATTAAAAAACGCTGAAGTTCTGATGTAAATTGACATCTCGTGAACTATATAGGAATTTGGGCGTCGTAAGGGTGCAAGTGAATGATACTAGCTTGGGCGAGAGTAGTACTAGGATGGGATATTTTGTTTAGCATTAGATCCCTGTTAGCAATCCCTTAGAAGGCAAACCAATCCGAGGACTTCCCAGGAGGTCACCCATCCTAGTAAATAAATTAAGTTATCTTTTTCGTTAGTAGGATGGGTGACCTCCTGGGTTGTCCTCTGGTTATTCATTTTGACAATATGTTCGTGAAGTAATTTCTTTTTTAATTTTATTTGATTAAATTTTAATTAATTAAATAAGTATATTCGAGTGAAATAAAAAGTGGGACGTTTGACTAGACAAACAAAAGAAACTTAACGAAATATAGAGTGAAATAGGGACCTTTTGCTCTAGCCCCTTGAGATACCATCTTTGTTTGTCCACTTTCGATATATCAACCTCAATTATAGCAAAAGCGAGATTCGAATATAGTGATTTAACTTTTTTATTTTGCTTATTTTTTATCAATATTTTGTTACGTATATTTATAATTATTTTTTAATTAATTATTTAATTAAATCCTTTCGCTCTATCTTTCCCTTTTCATTCTTTGTTTGTTTATTAATTTTGTTTTTTTCTTTTTTCTTTTCTTATTTTTCTATAATTTCTAATTTTTTAATTGACATCTCGGGATACTAGCCAGGAAGGCCACGCCGACGGCCCCTAGCGGGCCCCGTGAGATACCTTCTTTGTTAGTCCCAGATTTAATTAAATAGTTAAGGGTGCAACACGAGGACTTCCCATCCTAGTACGACTCTCGCCCAAGCTCGCTTAACTGCGGAGTTCTGATGGGATCCGGTGCACTAGTGCTGGTAAGATCGCACTCGTCCGAAGTAGGTACGCCTTTCTGTAAGTTCACCTAGAGGGGGGGTGAATAGGTGATGGCTAATCTAATGGTCACTTATGAACAAATGATGCGGAATTAAAACTAAGTTGACCAAATTAAACTTCTTTTTAGTTAAACACTTATGTATAACCAAGAGTGTTGCCGAATTCCCCTTAAGGGCTCTGGACAAGCTCCTCTAGATTCCCCTTGAATGGGTTGAGGTGCCGCGTTGGCTCTCTTGGTTGAATACTAGTGTTATCAAGCAATCCCAAGCAAGTATATCAATTTTAGCACAAGGGAATATATCTAGCATGAAAAGTAAATACAATTGAAGTAATGCAAGATATAAAAGAGACAAAGAGAGAGAGGGATAGAGTAAGCAATCGCAAACACAAAGGGTTTGTTTCGAGGTTCGAGCACACTTGCTCTACATCCCCGCCTTCGACACACGAAGGGTTTCCACTATGCAAGATCCCAATGGATCTCTCCTCGGTGCCGTACACCTACAAACCCTCGGACTCCCAAAGTCCCTTACACACCACAAGCCCACCGGCTCGTCGAGGCCGCACCTCGCACCACAAGTTCGCACCCGAACTCAACCACCGCGAGCACACTTGCCCGCTTCCTCAAAATACAAGAAATCAACTCTTGGTGATCTAACACTTGATCACCAATAAAAGCTCTCACTACAACACTCTCCTAGAGGATAGATTTACAATGGATGCTCAAGTGTAGTGTGAGAAAGCAAGGAAAGAAAGCTTTGGTAGAAAACTTAAGAATCACTTAAAACACTCTCTTGATAAAAACTCCCTTTAAGATGGGAAATATTTGCACTCAAATATGTGGAGAGAACTTCTGAAATGAGTGGGAAGAACTGCTCAAGAAGTCTCAAAAATCTTCTGCCTAAAACAAGTGACAAGACCCCTTTTATAGGGCTGTCAGAAAATAGAGCCGTTGGGCTCAGACTTGTGCTGTCGGTCGACTGCCGGTCGACCGGCCAACGGTCATATTTCTGACCGTTGCAGCACATCGGTCGACTGGTGAGTCGACCGATCTCCTGGAATGAACTGTCGGTCGACCGGATCGGTCGACTGGCAATTTCCAGAGAGCAACAAGTTTGGGTCGGTCGAGTATCGGTCGACTGTCGGTCGACTGATATGCACATACACGTTTTGTGCATGTCGGTCGAGTGCCGGTCGACTGCCGGTCGACCGGTCACTGTGAGTTCTGTAAAAACAGAACTTACAGAACCTGGAAAAATTAGGATTGGGTTTTGGGTCTTGGATAAAATGTTTTGGTCTTGAAAAATCATAGAGTATGAGCATGTGTCATACTACTATCAAGGTAAAATACTTGGTAAAAATTCTTTTGATAAAAACTTAATTTTTCATGAAATGTTTTTCCAAACTTGTTTTTCTAATTCTTTATCAAATACAAAAACAAGATATTTGAGTTCATTTAAAAGCATAGTGTGTATGGATATGATCCACTACACAATCAATATGAAATATCTAAGTTTTTGATGTCTAGAATATAACTTGGTTTTGGTTAAAGAATATACATGATAGAAATACCAAAAACGAACAAATATTTTATCTCAAATAAAAATCTTTTTCTAAAAAGAAATCTTTTATGAAATCAATTAAATCAAGAGTTCTATCAAGAGTGTGTGTGTGTGTGATATAACTTGAGCAATCCACCAACTATCTATCCTTTACATTTTTACTAAAAGAAAAATACAAATTCTATACCTAGACTCAAGTCTTCATCTTCTTGAAGTCTTCACTTGAAGCTTCTCATCTTCATGACTTGGTCCAAGCTTGATCCAAATGCTCCTTGGATCACCACATGCAAGCTCCAAATCTTGTTCTTTTATCCTTTGTTGAGCTATGCACCTACTAAGATCTTGATAAAGAATCTGTCACTAATTAAACACAAGATCATTAGTAACTATAACTACATGAGTTGATCATCATCAAAACTAGGGTGATAGGCCTTTGGGCCAACAATCTCCCCCTTTTTGATGATGACAAAACTCATGGAGTTATATATGCATGGATTAAAGTAAAGCTTCAAAGAAGCTCCCCCTTAACTCATGCATAGACATAAATAATAAGATATGGCAATGAAAGCACATGACATGTATGCAAATGTAGGAGATGCAATCATATAAATCAAATCATAAATTAAATCTTCTTCTCCTAATTGCAAAATACAACATATATGCATAATAAGTAAGGAAGATAAATACTTCTCCCCCTTATTTAATGAAAACATGCATATAACTCACAAATACTTCTCCCCCTTTTTGTCAATCATCAACAAAGGGTTCAAAGTAAAATACATCAAACAAATCAAATTTTTCTCCCCCCTTTTTGTCTAAAACAAAGAAATCAATGAGGGGTAATACAAATCAATAGGAATTATATGCAATATGTATTCATGAACAGGAAGACGCTAAGTTAGCTTCCCTACACATATGCATTACATGAAAGAGGGATGTGAAGCCCTAATTCACATAACACACATTATATAATGAATAAGAGGAGATGTGAAGCTCCCCCTACACACGTGTACCACATAAAGAAAAGATGTTAAGCTTCTCAATACACAATACACTCAACATGAATCTTGCATATAGACAATACAAATCCAAAATTTTAAGTTTTTGAATACCAATAGAAATAAATTTTGAATTCTTCCAATAAAGCAAATTTTGAATTTTATACCAATTTTAAAATACAATGCACAAGCTTATTATGAAATACCAATTTGAAATCTAATTAAGCTTAGCATCAACAATCTATGTGCCTTAAAAAAATACTAATTGTAAAACAAGCACAAATAGATAACATATATGTATGACATGAGTATACCAATTGAAGTAGATACATATATATGAAGGCAAAATATGAATATATACAACTAGAGTAAATTGGTACCAATTGAAATAATCAATGATACCAATTGAAAGGTAAGCATGAGTATACATCACATAATCTACCATATGAAGAATTCGAACTAGTTAAATGAACTTGTTTTAAGAACTAGTACGAGATCCTTCCAACAAGGAATAAATCAAAAGGTTTTTTTTTTTTTCATGGAATATACATAAATCACAAGGCACTAAAACACTCTAATCCATAAGGTCCATTTAATATTTTCAAGAGATGTGAGTGTACTAATGTTATGTGAAGCATGGCATCATGAAAATTACAATAAAACTCAATATTCCTTTAAATCATAAATTTTGAAATCATGAAATCCAACACAAAAATTTTAATACATGAAAATCAACAAAATTATATTTCATAGCATATGTATGTTTTGACAAGACATTAAGTACACATACATATCCCTAAAATTCAATTGAGTCCATATAAGTAGATTTGCATTAAAGGCAAATGACTCAAGAGGTATCCATGTATATCTTAATGTTTTGGCAAAGTGACCATATACATGAAATGAAATCACATGATCATAACATAAATCCAAATGGGAATACAAGTTTAAGAATGTAAGGATTATCAACACAAGGCTATACTAGTACATCTAATAGGCACAAATAAGCATTCAACCCAATCATATATAGATCTATTTGTGGTCCATAAGGTGTACAAGTATAAATCCAAGTGTTGACAAATACTAACATCTAAGCTAATATTCAATACAATGAAGCATCAAAATTTTGAAATCACAAAAGAATTTATCCATAAAAAATAGAATCATGTGCAATACTTGAAGAATAGATAAGTAGTTTAAATGGATTTTTGACAAACTAGTTAAAGATCCTTCATAAATAAAAGGTCATATGTATTTCATGAATAATACTAAATACATAAAAGTTCAAGCACTCATATTCAATAAAGCTCCAAATTATATATTTTCTAAGAGATTGAGTGTTCAAAAGTTATGTAAGTAGTATCTACATGAAAATAGTCATTGAAGCTCAAAAAGATCATAAGTCAAAATCTTTAACAACAAATCATGAGAAATCATTTTTCACTAAAAATCAACAATTTTCATGGTATATGTATGATTTATCCAATCCTAACAATATGCATACATATCCCAAATATTAAAAGAGTCTATTAAATGTTTGCATGAAGGCAAGAGACTCACGGGTATACATGTATATTTATTAGGTTTGAATTAAACATGCATATACATGAAGCAAATCACTAAAAATTGGCAAAACATGTATATATGAGAATTATCAAAACTAGATTATACATATGCATAAAGTGGATACAAGTGAGCATGAAGTTCAAATGTATATGAATCAATTGTAATTCACTATGTGTACATGTATAAATGCAAGTTTGACAAATTCTACATCTAAGCATGTAAATACCACATGAAGCACAAATCAAACAAAAATCATGAACATGCTATGAATATATGAAATAAGTAAAAGCATGTACATAAATAAAAAATAGGAGTTTAGAAATTGTTACCAACTTCAAGGCTCCAAGAATGGTGGTTGTCCCATCAAAGCTCCTTGATAGTGATGCATCCTAAAGTATGTCCATCATGTCCAAGTGCATCCACTACCAAGGCACCGATCCTCTCACGTTTTGTGAGAGCCCTCACCTACATCAAAATCAAAGGGTGGGGGTTTGGTACCCATACTTTCTTGGGTCCTTTGGGGTTAGCTTTATTGTAAGGATCCCAAAATCTATTATACTTAGCAAAATATAAATGAGGTTTCTTATCAAAACAATATTTTGCTAAATGGCCTTTGCGGCCACAATGTGTACATGTGTACACCTTAGTATGCTTATGTGTAGGAATGTGATCATGTTGTGCAACATAAGCAAATGCATGGTTATGATGTGCATGAATGTGTGGAGTTTGTTTCTTTGAAAACATTGACTCCAACCTAGAATGATTAAAAGCACAAGAGTTCAAAGTTGAACTCAAACCATCCATTTTATTTTTCAAATTCTTAATCTCATTAGTTGTGTCATGTAAAGCATGGTGAGATAAAGAATCATTTTTCTTTTTCTTTTGAAAAACATTATCCTTTTCTTTTTCAACAAATTTTCTTTTTAAAGATTTATTTTCTTGTAAAATGCTTTCTTTTTGTTTTTCCACCAAAGCTATATCCTTTTTCAAAATATTGTTCCTTTCACAAAGATCATTCAATTTTGAAAGCAAGAAAACATTTTCATTTTTCAAATCTTTATTTTCTTTTTCTAAACATGCAAGTTTATTTCTAAAAGAATCATTTTCTACATGCATGCAATCAAATTTCTTTTTCCAACTTTCATTATCTTTTTCTAAGCATGCAATGTTATCTCTAAATGAGTTATGTTCTTTATGCATGCAAGCAATGTCCTTTTTCAAATTTTTATTTTCCTTTTTAATCATGTCATATTTCTCAAGAATTGTTTGGCAAAATGAAGTGAGCTCATCATATGACATGTCCTCATTATCGGATTCGGAATTTACCTCAAGGGGGTCATCCCCTTGGACCATGTAGCACTTGTTGGAGGTGTCGCTTCCAGCATCCGAATCACTCCCCGCATAGTATTGTTCATTTTCACCAAGGGAGATGAGGGTGTTCCATACTACAAAAGCCATATCAATATTAGCAACCCTACATAAATAATCATCATTTAGGGTGCTCTTTAAAGCATGTAAGGCTTTTGTATTAGCCTCAAGATTCTTACCATCTATACAATAAGCATTATTAGTAGTGGCAAGATATACATTATAACCTAGGGCTTTGAGGAATAATGACATCTTAACTTTCCAAATGTGGATGTTAAGAATATCAAAGGTGGGTGGTGACATAAAGTCCATGGTGAGGTGTGTGTGTACAACAAATATTGTGATTAGCCCAAATGTAGGATCTTTAACTCTTAGGTTGTTAGACCCAATATCAAGAGCACTAGCTCTGATACCAATTGTAAGTTCACCTAGAGGGGGGGGGTGAATAGGTGATGGCTAATCTAATGGTCACTTATGAACAAATGATGCGGAATTAAAACTAAGTTGACCAAATTAAACTTCTTTTTAGTTAAACACTTATGTATAACCAAGAGTGTTGCTGAATTCCCCTTAAGGGCTCTGGACAAGCTCCTCTAGATTCCCCTTGAATGGGTTGAGGTGCCGCGTTGGCTCTCTTGTTGAATACTAGTGTTATCAAGCAATCCCAAGCAAGTATATCAATTTTAGCACAAGGGAATATATCTAGCATGAAAAGTAAATACAATTGAAGTAATGCAAGATATAAAAGAGACAAAGAGAGAGAGGGATAGAGTAAGCAATCGCAAACACAAAGGGTTTGTTTCGAGGTTCGAGCACACTTGCTCTACATCCCCGCCTTCGACACACGAAGGGTTTCCACTATGCAAGATCCCAATGGATCTCTCCTCGGTGCCGTACACCTACAAACCCTCGGACTCCCAAGTCCCTTACACACCACAAGCCCACCGGCTCGTCGAGGCCGCACCTCGCACCACAAGTTCGCACCCGAACTCAACCACCGCGAGCACACTTGCCCGCTTCCTCAAAATACAAGAAATCAACTCTTGGTGATCTAACACTTGATCACCAATAAAAGCTCTCACTACAACACTCTCCTAGAGGATAGATTTACAATGGATGCTCAAGTGTAGTGTGAGAAAGCAAGGAAAGAAAGCTTTGGTAGAAAACTCAAGAATCACTTAAAACACTCTCTTGATAAAAACTCCTTTAAGATGGGAAATATTTGCACTCAAATATGTGGAGAGAACTTCTGAAATGAGTGGGAAGAACTGCTCAAGAAGTCTCAAAAATCTTCTGCCTAAAACAAGTGACAAGACCCCTTTTATAGGGCTGTCAGAAAATAGAGCCGTTGGGCTCAGACTTGTGCTGTCGGTCGACTGCCGGTCGACCGGCCAACGGTCATATTTCTGACCGTTGCAGCACATCGGTCGACTGGTGAGTCGACCGATCTCCTGGAATGAACTGTCGGTCAACCGGATCGGTCGACTGGCAATTTCCAGAGAGCAACAAGTTTGGGTCGGTCGAGTATCGGTCGACTGTCGGTCGACTGATATGCACATGCACGTTTTGTGCATGTCGGTCGAGTGCCGGTCGACTGCCGGTCGACCGGTCACTGTGAGTTCTGTAAAAACAGAACTTACAGAACCTGGAAAAATTAGGATTGGGTTTTGGGTCTTGGATAAAATGTTTTGGTCTTGAAAAATCATAGAGTATGAGCATGTGTCATACTACTATCAAGGTAAAATACTTGGTAAAAATTCTTTTGATAAAAACTTAATTTTCCATGAAATGTTTTTCCAAACTTGTTTTTCTAATTCTTTATCAAATACAAAAACAAGATATTTGAGTTCATTTAAAAGCATAGTGTGTATGGATATGATCCACTACACAATCAATATGAAATATCTAAGTTTTTGATGTCTAGAATATAACTTGGTTTTGGTTAAAGAATATACATGATAGAAATACCAAAAACCAACAAATATTTTGTCTCAAATAAAAATCTTTTTCTAAAAAGAAATCTTTTATGAAATCAATTAAATCAAGAGTTCTATCAAGAGTGTGTGTGTGTGATATAACTTGAGCAATCCACCAACTATCTATCCTTTACATTTTTACTAAAACAAAAATACAAATTCTATACCTAGACTCAAGTCTTCATCTTCTTGAAGTCTTCACTTGAAGCTTCTCATCTTCATGACTTGGTCCAAGCTTGATCCAAATGCTCCTTGGATCACCACATGCAAGCTCCAAATCTTGTTCTTTTATTCTTTGTTGAGCTATGCACCTACTAAGATCTTGATAAAGAATCTGTCACTAATTAAACACAAGATCATTAGTAACTATAACTACATGAGTTGATCATCATCAAAACTAGGGTGATAGGCCTTTGGGCCAACACTTTCTACTTAACCTCTGTGACTAAGCAAAAGAACGCTCCCGCAAGGCACGCTATGGGCCATCGGCGGGGCCTGCCTTACTAACTTAACTGTGGAGTTCTGTGGGATCCGGTGCACTAGTGTTGGTATGATCACACCCATCCAAGAGTGATGGGTGCACAGGATTTAACTTTGTTCACCCGTCCAAAATCTTTTATCTGTGCCTTCCCTATCCTAGTAATTATTGATACAAAATAAAAAAGTTTCTCACGAGATAATTAACATCAAGAAAAGGAAAAAGAATTAACCCGAATTAAAAAACGTTTGACGGAGGCTGAACTGGGAAATAAAAGATGGTATGATCGCACTCAGTCACGAATTCAGGTAACATCAAGTTAGTCATGTTTTCAACCACGAACACCCCTATGTCAGTTACAAGAGATCATCAGAAGCTGCTCGTTCACCGGGCGTAGTTGAGGCTGAGAACGAATTCGTGACTGAGTTAGTCGACTGCTTTTATGAGGGCTTAATGCGTTTCATTGCTTTGGTCTTGAAGGGCTTGACTACCTCATTTTCTGCTTTAAAGGTGGTCCTCTCTCGAAGTATTGACAGCGTTTGAGACTTTGGAGGGAATAACCTGGCGGCCACATTGGAGCTTCTATAATTTAAATCGAAGATCTCCCATTCTAAGATTGTTACGATTGTGGGGTATGATCAATTAAATTTTACTTACGCTATGGGGTAGGGAAGTCCACACGAAGGAAATTTGTATCACACATAAATTTAAGGAAGGGCTCTCACGAATTAAATAATCCATGTATAATTAAATAAGGTTGGGTGAAATGATTAATTATAAATTATAGATACCATCTTTGTTAGTCCACTTTCGATATATCAACCTCAATTATGGCAAAAGCGAGATTCGAATATAGTGATTTAACTTTTTTATTTTGTTTATTTTTTATCAATATTTCGTTACGTATATTTATAATTATTTTTTAATTAATTATTTAATTAAATCGTTTCGCTCTATCTTTCCCTTTTCATTCTTTGTTTGTTTATTAATTTTGTTTTTTTCTTTTTCTTTCCTTATTTTTCTATAATTTCTATTTATTAATTGACATCTCGGGATACTAGCCAGGAAGGCCACTCGACGGCCCCTAGCGGGCCCCGTGAGATACCTTCTTTGTTAGTCCCAGCGTTTAAGTAGGAAGGAAAAGCAATCTTGGATGGATGCGATCATACCAACACTAGTGCACCGGATCCCACAGAACTCCACAGTTAAGCGAGCTTGGGCGAGAGTAGTACTAGGATGGGAAGTCCTCGTATTGCACCCATACTTTTTCACTTTATATTTTAATTTCTACGTTCGCTATTCCATGAGGTTCCAATATAGTGATATAACTTTTTTATTTTGCTTTTCTTTTAATCTTTATTTCGTTAAGTATATTTATAATTAATTTATAATTAATTATTTAATTAAATCTTTTCACTCGATCTTTCCCTGTTCCCTGGTTTTATTTATTTATTCATTTTGTTTTTTATTTTTATTTTTCCTTTTCTTGTTTTTCTATAATTTCTATTTATTTTAATTAACATCAAGGGCTATTAGTAAGGCGGGCCCCGCCGATGGCCCATAGCGTGCCTTGCGGGAGCGATCTTTTGCTTAGTCACAGAGGTTAAGTAGAAAGGCGTACCTACCTCGGACGGGTGCGATCATACCAGCACTAGTGCACCAGATCCCATCAGAACTCCGCAGTTAAGCGTGCTTGGGCGAGAGTAGTACTAGGAACGGTGACCTCCTGGGAAGTCCTCGTGTTACACTCTCGCATTTTTTTCATTTATTTTTTGATTTTTCACGTTCGCTATTCCACACTGTTCGAACATAGTGATTTAACTTTTTTATTTTGTTTATTTTTTATCAATATTTCGTTATGTATATTTATAATTATTTTTTAATTAATTATTTAATTAAATCGTTTCGCTCTATCTTTCCCTTTTCATTCTTTGTTTGTTTATTAATTTTGTTTTTTTCTTTTTTCTTTCCTTATTTTTCTATAATTTCTATTTTTTAATTGACATCTCGAGATACTAGCCAGGAAGGCCACGCCGACGGCCCCTAGCGGGCCCCGTGAGATACCTTCTTTGTTAGTCCCAGCGTTTAAGTAGGAAGGCAAAGCAATCTTGGATGGATGCGATCATACCAACACTAGTGCACCGGATCCCACAGAACTCCACAGTTAAGCGAGCTTGGGCGAGAGTAGTACTAGGATGGAAAGTCCTCGTGTTGCACCCTTACTTTTTCACTTTATATTTTAATTTCTACGTTCGCTATTCCATGAGGTTCCAATATAGTGATTTAACTTTTTTATTTTGCTTTTCTTTTAATCTATATTTCATTAAGTATATTTATAATTAATTTATAATTAATTATTTAATTAAATCTTTTCACTCGATCTTTCCCTGTTGCCTGGTTTTATTTATTTATTCATTTTATTTTATTTTTCTTTTTCCTTTTCTTGTTTTTCTATAATTTCTATTTATTTTTAGCGGGCCCCGCTGATGGCTCATAGCGTGTCCTGCGAGAGCTTTCTTTTGTTTAGTCACAGAAGTTAAGTAGAAAGATGTACCTACCTTGGACAGGTGCGATAATACCAGCACTAGTGCACTGGATCCCATCAAAAATCGGCAGTTAAGCGTGTTTGGGCGAGAGTAGCACTAGGATTGGTGACCTCCTGGGAAGTCATCGTTTTGCACTATCGCTTTTTTTTCATTTTTTTATTTCCACGTTCGCGTGGATTGGTTCGAACATAGTGATTTAACTTTTTTTATTTTGTTTATTTTTTTCGATATTTCTTTACGTATATTTATTATTAGTTTTTAATTATTTCTTTAATTAAATCGTTTCGCTCTATCTTTCCCTGTTCATTCTTTGTTTGTTTATTCATTTTGTTTTTTTGTTTTTTGTTTTCTTATTTTTCTATAATTTCTATTTTTTTAATTAACATCTCGGGATACTAGCCAGGAAGGCCACGCTGACGGCCTCTAGCGGGCCCCGCGAGATACGTTCATTGTTAGTCCCAGCGTTTAAGTAGGAAGGCAAAGCAATCTTGGATGGGTGCGATCATACCAACACTAGTGCACCGTATCCCACAAGAGGACTTTTTTATTAAATATCTAGTCACAGATTAATCACTCATATATTTATTAGGGATACCATCTATTTTAATGTTTATTATTGTTAGTATTTTTTTGTGCTGGTATAATCATAAAAAATAAGCAAAATAAAAAAGTGAAATCACTATATTTTAACCTCATGGAATAGCGAACGTAAAAATTAAAATATAAAGGAAAAAAAGTAAGGGTGCAACACGACGACTTCTCATCCAAGTACTACTCTCGCCCAAGCTCGCTTAACAGTGGAGTTCTGTGGGATCCGGTGAACTAGTGTTGGTATGATCGCACCCATCCAAGATTGCTTTGCCTTTCTACTTAAACGCTGGGACTAACAAAGAAGGTATCTCACGGGGCCCGCTAGGGGCCATCGGCGTGGCCTTCCTGGCTAGTATCCCGAGATGTCAATTAAAAAATAGAAATTATAGAAAAATAAGGAAAGAAAAAAGAAAAAAACAAAATTAATAAACAAACAAAGAATGTTAAGGGAAAGATAGAGCGAAACGATTTAATTAAATAATTAATTAAAAAATAATTATAAATATACGTAACGAAATATTGATAAAAAATAAACAAAATAAAAAGTTAAATCACTATGTTCGAACAGCGTGGAATAGCGAACGTGAAAAATCAAAAAATAAATGAAAAAAGCGAGGGTGCAACACGAGGACTTCCCAAGAGGTCACCCATCCTAGTACTACTCTCGCCCAAGCACGCTTAACTGCGGAATTCTGATAGGATCCGGTGCACTAGTGCTGGTATGATCACACCCGTCCGAAGTAGATACGCCTTTCTACTTAACCTCTGTGACTAAGCAAAAGAAAGCTCCCGCAAGACACGCTATGGGTCATCGGCGGGGCCCGCCTTACTAATAGCCCTTGATGTTAATTAAAATAAATAGAAATTATAAAAAAACAAGAAAAGGAAAATAAAAATGAAAAACAAAATGAATAAATAAATAAAACCAGGGAACAGGGAAAGATTGAGTGAAAAGATTTAATTAAATAATTAATTATAAATTAATTATAAATATACTTAACGAAATATAGATTAAAAGAAAAGCAAAATAAAAAAGTTAAATCACTATAATGGAACCTCGTGGAATAGCGAACGTAGAAATTAAAATATAAAGTGAAAAAGTAAGGGTGCAACACGAGGACTTCCCATCCTAGTACTACTCTCGCCCAAGCTCGCTTAACTGTGGAGTTCTGTGGGATCCGGTGCACTAGTGTTGGTATGATCGCATCCATCCAAGATTGCTTTGCCTTCCTACTTAAAGCTGGGACTAACAAAGAAAGTATCTCACGGGGCCCGCTAGGGCCGTCGTCGTGGCCTTCCTGGCTAGTATCCCGAGATGTCAATTAAAAAATAGAAATTATAGAAAAATAAGGAAAGAAAAAAAACAAAATTAATAAACAAACAAAGAATGAAAAGGGAAAGATAGAGCGAAACGATTTAGTTAAATAATTAATTAAAAAATAATTTTAAATATACGTAACAAAATATTGATAAAAATAAACAAAATAAAAAAGTTAAATCACTATGTTCGAACAGCGAGGAATAGCGAACGTGAAATTCAAAAAATACAAAAAATAAACGAAAAAAAAGCGAGGGTGCAACACGAGGACTTCCTAGGAGGTCACCCATCCTATAGTACTACTCTCGCCCAAGCACGCTTAACTGCGGAGTTCTGATGGGATCCAGTGCACTAGTGCTGGTATGATCGCACCAATCCAAGGTTGCTTCGCCTTCCCACTTAAACGCTGGGACTAAAATAAGGAAGGGCTCTCACGATGCTCGCTAGGGGCCATCTGCGGGGCCTTCCTGGCTAGTATCCCGAGATGTTAATTAAAAAAATAGAAATTATAGAAAAAGAAGAAAAGAAAAAGAAAAAAAAACAAAATGAATAGACAAACAAAACCTGGGAATGAACAGGGAAAGATAGAGCGAAACGATTTAATTAAATAATTAATTAAAATTAATAATAAATATATGTAACTAAATATAGATAAAAATAAATAAAATAAAAAAGTTAAATCATTATGTTTGAACAGCGTGGAACAGCGAACGTGAAAATCAAAAAATAAATGAAAAAAGCAAGAGTGCAACACGAGGACTTCCCATTCATAGACAAACAAAGAATGAAATAATAAAATAGAAATACTAGTTATGTGATCGCACCCGTGAAACGATTAAAGCCAGGAAGGTTTTTTAATAGGTATATACAATTTAAGAAAGCTATCCCATCAGACTGGTTCCTACTTAAACGCTGGGACTAACAAAGATGGTATCTCGCAGGGCCCGCTAGGGGCCGTCGGCGTGGCCTTCCTCGCTAGTATACTGAGATGTCAATTAAAAAAATAGAAATTATAGAAAAATAAGAAAAGAAAAAAGAAAACAACAAAATGAATAAACAAACAAAGAATGAACAGGGAAAGATAGAGCGAAACGATTTAATTAAATAATTAATTAAAAAATAATTATAAATATACGTAACGAAATATTGATAAAAAATAAACAAAATAAAAAAAGTTAAATCACTGTGTTCGAACAGCGTGGAATAGCGAACGTGAAAATCAAAAAATAAATGAAAAAAAGCGAGGGTGCAACACGAGGACTTCCCAGGAGGTCACCCATCCTAGTACTACTCTCGCCAAAGCACACTTAACTGTGGAGTTCTGATGGGATCCGGTGCACTAGTGCTGGTATGATCGCACCAGTCGGAAGTAGGTACGCCTTTCTACTTAACCTCTGTGACTAAGCAAACGAAAGCTCCCGCAAGGCACGCTATGGGCTATCGGCGGGGCCCGCCTTCCAAATCGCCATTGATGTTAATTAAAATAAATAGAAATTATAGAAAAACAAGAAAAGGAAAAAGAAAAATAAAAAACAAAATGAATAAATAAATAAAACCAGGGAACAGGGAAAGATCGAGTGAAAAGATTTAATTAAATAATTAATTATAAATTAATTATAAATATACTTAACGAAATATAGATAAAAGAAGAGAAAAATAAAAAAGTTAAATCACTATATTCGAATCTCGTGGAATAGCGAACGTAGAAATTAAAATATAAAGGGAAAAAGTAAGGGTGCAACACGAGGACTTCCCATCCTAGACTACTCTCGCACAAGCTCGCCTAACTGTGGAGTTCTGTGGGATCCGGTGCACTAGTGTTGGTATGATCGCACCCATCCAAGATTGCTTTGCCTTCATACTTAAACGCTGGGACTAACAAAGAAGGTATCTCGCGGGGCCCGCTAGAGGCCGTCGGCGTGGCCTTCCTGGCTAGTATCCCGAGATGTTAATTAAAAAAATAGAAATTATAGAATAATAAGAGTGGAAAAAACAAAAAAACAAAATGAATAAACAAACAAAGAATGAACAGGGAAAGATAGAGCGAAACGATTTAATTAAATAATTAATTAAAAAATAATTATAAATATACGTAACGAAATATTGATAAAAAATAAACAAAATAAAAAAGTTAAATCACTATGTTCGAACAGCGAGGAACAGCGAACGTGAAATTCAAAAAATACAAAAAATAAACGAAAAAAAGCGAGGGTGCAACACGAGGACTTCCCAGGAGGTCACCCATCCTATAGTATTACTCTCGCCCAAGCACGCTTAACTGCGGAGTTCTGATGGGATCCAGTGCACTAGTGCTGGTATGATCGCACCAATCCAAGGTTGCTTCGCCTTCCCACTTAAACGCTGTGACTAAAATAAGGAAGGGCTCTCACGATGCCCGTTAGGGGCCATCTGCGGGGCCTTCCTGGCTAGTATCCTGAGATGTTAATTACAAAAATAGAAATTATAGAAAAATAAGAAAAGTAAAAAGAAAAAAAAAACAAAATGAATAGACAAACAAAACCTGGGAATGAACAGGGAAAGATAGAGCGAAACGATTTAATTAAATAATTAATTAAAATTAATAATAAATATATGTAACTAAATATAGATAAAAATAAATTAAATAAAAAGTTAAATCATTATGTTCGCACCGCGTGGAATAGCGAATAAGGAAATAAAAAAAATAAATGAAAAAATGCTGGGACTAACAAAAAAGGGACCTCACGGGACCCGCTAGGGGCCATCGGCATAGCCTTCCTGGCTAGTATTCCGAGATGTCAATTAAAAAAATAGAAATTATAGAAAAATAAGAAAAGGAACAAGAAAAACAAAAACAAAAAGAATAAACAAACAAAGAATGAATAGGGAATGAAAGAGCGAAACGATTAAAAAAAGCGAGTGTGCAACACGAAAGACTTCCCAGGAGGTCACCCATCCAAGTACTACTCTCGCCCAAGCACGCTTTACTGCGGAGTTCTGATGGGATCTTGTGCACTAATGCTGGTATGATCGCACCCGTCCAAAATAGGTACGCATTTCTACTTAACTTCTGTGACTAAAACAAAAGAAAGCTCTCGCAAGGCACATTATGGGCCATCGGCGGGGCCCGCCTTCCTAATGGCCCTTGATGTTAATTAAAATAAATAGAAATTATAGAAAAACAAGAGAAGGAAAAAGAAAAATAAAAACAAAATGAATAAATAAATAAAACCAGGGAACAGGGAAAGATCAAGTGAAAAGATTTAATTAAATAATTAATTATAAATTAATTATAAATATACTTAACGAAATATAGATAAAAAAAAGAAAATAAAAAAGTTAAATCACTATATTCGATCCTCATGGAATAGCGAACGTAGAAATTAAAATATGAAGGGAAAAAGTAAGGGTGCAACACGAGGACTTCCCTATCCTAGTACGACTCTCACCCAATCTCGCTTAACTGTGGAGTTTTGTGGGATCCGGTGCACTAGTGTTGGTATGATCGCACCCATCCAAGATTGCTTTGCCTTCTTACTTAAACGCTGAGACTAACAAAGAAGGTATCTCGCGGGGCCCGCTAGGGGCCGTTGGTGTGGCCTTCCTGGCTAGTATACCGAGATGTCAATTAAAAAAATAAAAATTATAGAAAAATAGGGAAAGAAAAAAGAAAAAACAAAATTAATAAACAAACAAAGAATGAAATGGGAAAGATAGAGGAAACGATTTAATTAAATAATTAATTAAAAAATAATTATAAATATACGTAACGAAATATTGATAAAAAATAAACAAAATAAAAAAGTTAAATCACTATGTTCGAACAGCGTGGAATAGCGAGGGTCCTACACGAGGACTTCCCTTCCATAGACAAACAAAGAATGAAATAATAAAATAGAAATACTAGTTATGTGATCGCACCCGTGAAACAATTAAAGCCAGGAAGGTTTTTTAATAGGTATATACAATTTAAGAAAGCTATCCCATCAGACTGGTTCCTACTTAAACGCTGGGACTAACAAAGATGGTATCTCGCGGGGGCTGCTAGGGGCCGTCGGCATGGCCTTCCTGGCTAGTATACCGAGATATCAATTAAAAAAATAGAAATTATAGAAAAATAAGAAAAGAAAAAAGAAAACAACAAAATAAATAAACAAACAAAGAATGAACAGGGAAAGATAGAGCGAAACGATTTAATTAAATAATTAATTAAATAATAATAATAAATATACGTAACAAAATATTGATAAAAAATAAATAAAATAAAAAAGTTAAATCACTATGTTCGAACAGCATGGAATAGCGAACGTGAAAATCAAAAAATAAATGAAAAAAAGCGAGGGTGAAACATGAGGACCTCCCAGGAGGTCACCCATCCTAGTACTTTTCTCGCCCAAGCACGCTTAACTGCGGAGTTCTGATGGGATCCGGTGCACTAGTGCTGGTATGATCGCACCCGATCGAAGTCGGTACGCCTTTCTACTTAACCTCTGTGACTAAGCAAAAGAAAGCTCCCGCAAGGCACGCTATGGGCCATCGGTGGGGCCCGCCTTCCTAATAGCCCTTGATGTTAATTAAAATAAATAGAAATATAGAAAAACAAGAAAAAGAAAAATAAAAAACAAAATGAATAAATAAATAAAATTAGGGAACAGGGAAAGATCGAGTGAAAAGATTTAATTAAATAATTAATTATAAATATACTTAAGTCAATATAGCTAAAAAAAGCAAAATAAAAAAGTTAAATCACTATATTCGAACCTCGTGGAATAGCGAACGTAGAAATTAAAATATAAAGGGAAAAAAGTAAGGGTGCAACACGAGGACTTCCCATCCTAGTACTACTCTCGCCCAAGCTAGCTTAACTGTGGAGTTCTGTGGGATCCGAGGCACTAGTGTTGGTATGATTGCACCCATCCAAGATTGCTTTGCCTTCCTACTTAAACACTGGGACTAACAAAGAAGGTATCTCACGGGGCCCGCTAGGGGCCGTCAGTGTGGCCTTCCTGGCTTGTATCCCGAGATGTCAATTAAAAAATAGAAATTATAGAAAAATAAGGAAAGAAAAAAGAAAAAACAAAATTAATAAACAAACAAAAAATGATAAGGGAAAGATAGAGCGAAACGATTTAATTAAATAATTAATTAAAAAATAATTATAAATATATGTAACGAAATATTGATAAAAAATAAACAAAATAAAAAAGTTAAATCAATATGTTCGAACAGCGTGGAATAGCGAACGTGAAAATCAAAAAATAAATGAAAAAATGCGAGAGTGCAACACGAGGACTTCCCAGGAGGTCACCGTTCCTAGTACTACTCTCGCCCAAGCACGCTTAACTGCGGAGTTCTGATGGGATCCGGTGCACTAGTGCTGGTATGATCGCACCCGTCCGAAGTAGGTACGCCTTTCTACTTAACCTCTGTGACTAAGCAAAAGAACGCTCCCGCAAGGCACGCTATTGGCCATCGGCGGGGCCCGCCTTACTAATAACCCTTGATGTTAATTAAAATAAATAGAAATTATAGAAAAACAAGAAAAGGAAAAAGAAAAATAAAAAACAAAATGAATAAATAAATAAAACCAAGGAATAGGGAAAGATCGAGTGTTACATCCTAGTATCATTCACTTGCACCCTCGCTTTTTTCGGGCCCCGTGAGATACCTTCTTTGTTAGTCCCAGCGTTTAAGTAGGAAGTCAAAGCAATCTTGGATGGATGCGATCATAACAACACTAGTGCACTGGATCCCATAGAACTCCACAGTTAAGCGAGCTTGGGCGAGAGTAGTACTAGGATGGGAAGTCTTCGTGTTGCACCCTTACTTTTTCACTTTATATTTTAATTTCTACGTTCGCTATTCCACGAGGTTCCAATATAGTGATTTAACTTTTTTATTTTGCTTTTCTTTTAATTTATATTTCGTTAAGTATATTTATAAATAATTTATAATTAATTATTTAATTAAATCTTTCCCTGTTCCCTGGTTTTATTTATTTATTCATTTTGTTTTTTATTTTTATTTTCCTTTTATTGTTTTTCTATAATTTCTATTTATTTTAATGAACATCACGGGCTATTAGTAAGGCGGGCCCCACCGATGGCCCATAGCGTGCCTTACAGGAACTTTCTTTTGTTTAGTCATAGAGCTTAAGTAGAAATGCGTACCAAATTTAGATTGTTGCGATCATACCAGTACTAGTGAGATATGGGTAACCTTGTGTAAGGGTGCAACACGAGGGAATGAAGCAGATAAACATACTAGTGATATGAAAAAATTTAGTCCCGAAATACAAATTTAAATAATAAACATGGAATAATTAATTTATACCTGCTTAGGATTTGAGAAAAACAATCAATATTTATTTTTTAACTTTTTTGTTTATTAAGACGTGATAAATCACTATAGAGTAGTACTAGGATGGCCCATAACGTGCCTTGCGAGAGCTTTCTTTTGTTTTAGTCACAGAGGTTAAGTAGAAAAGCGTACCTATTTTGGACGGGTGCGATCATACCAGCACTAGTGCACAGGATCCCATCAGAACTCCGCAGTAAAGCGTGCTTGGGTGAGAGTAGTACTAGGAACGGTGACCTCCTGGGAAGTCCTCGTGTTGCACTCTCGTATTTTTTCATTTATTTTTTGATTTTTCACGTTCGCTATTCCACGTTGTTCGAACATAGTGATTTAACTTTTTTATTTTGTTTATTTTTTATCAATATTTCGTTACGTATATTTATAATTATTTTTAATTAATTATTTAATTAAATCGTTTCGCTCTATCTTTCCCTTTTCATTCCCATGTATTGTTTGTTTATTCATTTTGTAGTTTTCTTTTTTCTTTTCTTATTTTTCTATAATTTCTATTTTTTTAATTGACATCTCGGTATACTAGCCAGGAAGGCCACGCCGACGGCCACTAGCGGGCCCCGCGAGATACCATCTTTGTTAGTCCCAGCATTTAAGTAGGAAGGCAAATTAATCTTGGATGGGTGCGATTATACCAACACTAGTGCACCGGATCCCACAGAACTCCACAGTTAAGCGAGCTTGGGCGAGAGTAGTATTAGGATGGGAAGTCCTCGTGTTGCACCATTACTTTTTCCCTTTATATTTTAATTTTTACGTTCGCTATTCCACGAGGTTCGAATATAGTGATTTAACTTTTTTATTTTGCTTATTTTTTATGATTATACCAGCACAAAAAATACTAACAATAATAAACATTAAAATAGATGGTATCCCTAATAAATATATGAGTGATTAATCTGTGACTAGATATTTAATAAAAAAGTCCTCTTGTGGGATCCGGTGCACTAGTGTTGGTATGATCGCACCCATCCAAGATTGATTTTCCTTCCTACTTAAACGCTGGGACTAACAAAGATGGTATCTCGCGGAGCCCGCTAGGGGCCGTCGGCGTGGCCTTCCTGGCTAGTATCCCGAGATGTCAATTAAAAAGAAAGAAAAACAAAAAACAAAATGAATAGACAAACAATACCTGGGAATGATAAGGGAAAGATAGAGCGAAACGATTTAATTAAATAATTAATTAAAAAATAATAATAAATATACGTAACGAAATATTGATAAAAAATAAACAAAATAAAAAAGTTAAATCACTATATTCGAATCTCGCTTTTGCCATAATTGAGGTTGATATATCGAAAGTGGACTAACAAAGATGGTATCTCGCGGGGCTAGAGCAACAATCTTAGAATGGGAGATCTTCGATTTAAATTATAGAAGCTCCAATGTGGCCTCCAGGTTATTCTCTACAAAGTCTCAGACGCTGTTAATACTTCGAGAGAGGACCACCTTTAAAGCAGAAAATGAGGTAGTCGAGCCCTTCAAGACCAAAGCAATGAAAAACTTTAAGCCCTCATAAAAGCAGTCGACTAACTCAGTCACGAATTCGTTCTCAGCCTCAACTACGCCCGGTGAACGATCAGCTTCTGATGATCTCTTGTAACTGACATAGGGGTGTTCGTGGTTGAAAATAGGACTAACTTGATGTTACCTGAATTCGTGACTGAGTGCGATCATACCATCTTTTATTTCCCAGTTCAGCCTCCGTCAAGCGTTTTTTAATTCGGGTTAATTCTTTTTCCTTTTCATGATGTTAATTATCTCGTGAGAAACTTTTTTATTTTGTATCAATAATTACTAGGATAGGGAAGGCACATATGAAAAGATTTTGGACGTGTGAAAAAAGTTAAATCCTGTGCACCCATCACTCTTGGATGGGTGCGATCATACCAACACTAGTGCACCGGATCCCACAGAACTCCACAGTTAAGTTAGTAAGGCGGGCCCCGCCGATGGCCCATAGCGTGCCTTGCGGGAGCGTTCTTTTGCTTAGTCACAGAGGTTAAGTAGAAAGGCTACTTACTTCGGACGGGTGCGATCGTACCAGCACTAGTGCACCGGATCTCATCAGAACTCCGCAGTTAAGCGAGCTTGGGCGAGAGTCGTACTAGGATGGGAAGTCCTCGTGTTGCACCCTTAACTATTTAATTAAATCTGGGACTAACAAAGAAGGTATCTCACGGGGCCCGCTAGGGGCCGTCGGCGTGGCCTTCCTGGCTAGTATCCCGAGATGTCAATTAAAAAATTAAAAATTATAGAAAAATAAGAAAAGAAAAAAAAAGAAAATTAATAAACAAACAAAGAATGAAAAGGGAAAGATAGAGCGAAACGATTTAATTAAATAATTAATTAAAAAATAATTATATATATACGTAACGAAATATTGATAAAAAATAAGAAAAATAAAAAAGTTAAATCACTATATTCGAATCTCGCTTTTGCCATAATTGAGGTTGATATATCGAAAGTGGACTAACAAAGATGGTATCTCGCGGGGCTAGAGCAACAATCTTAGAATGGGAGATCTTCGATTTAAATTATAGAAGCTCCAATGTGGCCTCCAGGTTATTCTCTCCAAGTCTCAGAAGCTGTCAATACTTCGAGAGAGGACCACCTTTAAAGCAGAAAATGAGGTAGTCGAGCCCTTCAAGACCAAAGCAATGAAACACTTTAAGCCCTCATAAAAGCAGTCGACTAACTCAGTCACGAATTCGTTCTCAGCCTCAACTACGCCCGGTGAACGAGCAGCTTCTGATGATCTCTTGTAACTGACATAGGGGTGTTCGTGGTTGAAAACAGGACTAACTTGATGTTACCTGAATTCGTGACTGAGTGCGATCATACCATCTTTTATTTCCCAGTTCAGCCTCCGTCAAGCGTTTTTTAATTCGGGTTAATTCTTTTTCATTTTCTTGATGTTAATTATCTCGTGAGAAACTTTTTTATTTTGGATCAATAATTACTAGGATAGGGAAGGCACAGATGAAAAGATTTTGGACGGGTGAAAAAAGTTAAATCCTGTGCACCCATCACTCTTGGATGGGTGCGATCATACCAACACTAGTGCACCGGATCCCACAGAACTCCACAGTTAAGTTAGTAAGGCGGGCCCCGCTGATGGCCCATAGCGTGCCTTGCGGGATCGTTCTTTTGCTTAGTCACAGAGGTTAAGTAGAAATGCGTACCTACTTCGGACGGGTGCGATCATACCAGCACTAGGGCACCGGATCCCATCAGAACTCCGCAGTTAAGCGAGCTTGGGCGAGAGTCGTACTAGGCTGGGAAGTCCTCGTGTTGCACCCTTAACTATTTAATTAAATCTGGGACTAAAAAAGAAGGTATCTCACAGGGCCCGCTAGGGGCCGTCGGCGTGGCCTTCCTGGCTAGTATCCCGAGATGTCAATTAAAAAATTCGAAATTATAGAAAACTAAGAAAAGAAAAAACAAAAAAACAAAATTAATAAACAAACATATAGAGTGAAACGATTTAATTAAATAATTAATTAAAAAATAATTATAAATATACGTAACAAAATATTGATAAAAAATAAGCAAAATAAAAAAGTTAAATCACTATATTCGAATCTCGCTTTTGCCATAATTGAGGTTGATATATCGAAAGTGGACTAACAAAGATGGTATCTCGCGGGGCTAGAGCAAAAGGTCCCTATTTCGCTCTATATTTTGTTAAGTTTCTTTTGTTTGTCTAGTCAAACGTCCCACTTTTTATTTCACTCGAATATTTATTTAATTAATTAAAATTTAATCAAATAAAATTAAAAAAGAAATTACTTCACGAACATATTGTCAAAATGAATATCCAGAGGACAACCCAGGAGGTCACCCATCCTACTAACGAAAAAGATAACTTAATTTATTTACTAGGATGGGTGACCTCCTGGGAAGTCCTCGGATTGGTTTGCCTTCTTAGGGATTGCTAACAGGGATCTAATGCTAAACAAAATATCCCATCCTAGTACTACTCTCGCCCAAGCTAGTATCATTCACTTGCACCCTTACGACGCCCAAATTCCTATATAATTCACGAGATGTCAATTTACATCAGAACTCCAGCGTTTTTTAATTCGGGTTAATTCTTTTTCCTTTTCTTGATGTTAATTATCTCGTGAGAAACTTTTTTATTTTGTATCAATAATTACTAGACACGCTGTTCCAATAAATCTAGTATTCCGAGCCAGAAAGGCCACGCCGATGGCCCTTAGTGGGCCCCGCGAGGTCCCTTCTTTGTTAGTCCCAGCATTTATTTTCATTTATTTTTTAATTTCCTTATTCACTATTCCACGCGGTGTGAACATAATGATTTAACTTTTTTATTTTATTTATTTTTTATCTATATTTAGTTACATATATTTATAATTAATTTTAATTAATTATTTAATTAAATCGTTTCGCTCTATCTTGCCCAGTACATTCCCAGGTATTGTTTGTCTATTCATTTTGTTTTTTGTTTTTCTTTCTTTTTAATTGACATCTCGGGATACTATCCAGGAAGGCCACGCCGACGGCCCCTAACGGGCCCCGCAAGATACCATCTTTGTTAGTCCCAGCGTTTAAGTAGAAAGGCAAATCAATCTTGGATGGGTGCGATCATACCAACACTAGTGCACCGGATCCCACAAAAGGACTTTTTTATTAAATATCTAGTCACAGATTAATCACTCATATATTTATTAGGGATACCATCTATTTTAATGTTTATTATTGTTAGTATTTTTTTGTGCTGGTATAATCATAAAAAATAAGCAAAATAAAAAAGTTAAATCACTATATTCGAACCTCGTGGAATAGCGAACGTAAAAATTAAAATATAAAGGGAAAAAGTAAGGGTGCAACACGAGGACTTCCCATCCTAGTACTACTCTCGCCCAAGCTCGCTTAACTGTGGAGTTCTGTGGGATCCGGTGCACTAGTGCTGGTATGATCGCACCCATCTAAGATTGCTTTGCCTTCCTACTTAAACGCTGGGACTAACAAAGAAGATATCTCGCGTGGCCCCACTAAGTTCCATAGCATATATCGGTGAGATAACTTAATATATCCGCGTTGCACCCTCGCTAGTAACATAGTGATTTCTTTATACTTAACCCTTGAGCAAGTTTAAATTATTCAGAATTATTCGCGAACCTTTGCGGAGTTCTGATGGGATTCGGTGCACTAGTGATGGTATGATCGCACCCGTCCGAAGTAGGTACGCATTTCTACTTAAGTTCACATTACGTTACGTAAATCAATATTTTATACCCCGGGCCTACCCAATGCATCCAGTAAACAATATCTTTTAATCTATATTTTCCTAAGATTTTCTTTATTTCTGGCTATTGAGCCACAGTATTCGGTGTACGCATGTTGAGCAGAGGTTAATTCTTGAGCGGCGAGATAAGCTTCGTCCATTTGAGCAGTAAGGTGCGCAAGCTCTTCGTTAACTAAAAACTCCAGATCTGAATGGCTTAAATGACGTCATTCGTCCACATCACTCTCGAGTCTGTCCTCCAGAAGCTCCAATGTGGCCGCCAGGTTATTCCCTCCAAAGTCTCAGACGCTGTCAATACTTCGAGAGAGGACCACCTTTAAAGCAGAAAATGAGGTAGTCGAGCCCTTCAAGACCAAAACAATGAAACGCTTTAAGCCCTCATAAAAGCAGTCGACTAACTCAGTCACGAATTCGTTCTCAGCCTCAACTACGCCCGGTGAACGAGCAGCTTCTGATGATCTCTTGTAACTGACATAGGGGTGTTCGTGGTTGAAAACAGGACTAACTTGATGTTACCTGAATTTGTGACTGAGTGCGATCATACCATCTTTTATTTCCCAGTTCAGCCTCCGTCAAGCGTTTTTTAATTCGGGTTAATTCTTTTTCCTTTTCTTGATGTTAATTATCTCGTGAGAAACTTTTTTATTTTGTATCAATAATTACTAGGATACGGAAGGCACAGATGAAAAGATTTTGGACGGGTGAAAAAATTTAAATCCTGTGCACCCATCACTCTTGGATGGGTGCAATCATACCAACACTAGTGCACCGGATCCCACAGAACTCCACAGTTAAGTTAGTAAGGCGGGCCCCGTCGATGGCCCATAGCGTGCCTTGCGGGAGCGTTCTTTTGCTTAGTCACAGAGGTTAAGTAGAAAGGCGTACCTACTTCGGACGGGTGCGATCGTACCAGCACTAGTGCACCGGATCTCATCAGAACTCCGCAGTTAAGCGAGCTTGGGCGAGAGTCGTACTAGGATGGGAAGTCCTCGTGTTACACCCTTAACTATTTAATTAAATCTGGGACTAACAAAGAAGGTATCTCACGGGGCCCGCTAGGGGCCGTCGGCGTGGCCTTCCTGGCTAGTATCCCGAGATGTCAATTAAAAAATTAAAAATTATAGAAAAATAAGAAAAGAAAAAAAGAAAAAAAACAAAATTAATAAACAAACAAAGAATGAAAAGGGAAAGATAGAGCGAAACGATTTAATTAAATAATTAATTAAAAAATAATTATATATATACGTAACGAAATATTGATAAAAAATAAGCAAAATAGAAAAGTTAAATCACTATATTCGAATCTCGCTTTTGCCATAATTGAGGTTGTGATTGAGGCAAAACCTGCACACAAAATACGAAATTTCAGAACTTTTAATAAAAATGTGCAAGTGCTCAATTCTTTCCGCTATAGCAAGTGGCTATGCAGTTCGTGATCCACAAGGAGGGTTTTGCGATAGAAGCATTTACGGTTCTTTATTGAAATCGTTATGAAGAAAAGCGAAGATTCTTCTTTGTTTAAAGAAATAGAAATGAAAACAAGTTATGTTAAAGTTAGAAAGAAAATGAGAGATGAAGAAAATGGAGAGAAATGGAGAATGACTATTTACAAATGAAGGGGAAAGAATGATTTGGAAGTAGTGTTGGTGATTTAATTTACAGAAATAAATGAAAAGAAAGAAGATGAAGAAATACTTACCTAGTTTGATTGATGACTTACCTGGAAACCTTTGCATGTTCTACCTTTGCTTCGGAGGCATTCAACGCATAGATCATAAGCCCGAGCTCAGTCCCCGTTCGCATTATATCATCAAGTCTCGCACAAGCATGAAGTGATACGTCTTGAGGAGGAGAACGTCTTCATGAACTATCGTTGGCACTCACATAACATCGTTATACTTGTGCTTTGGAATTCACTTGTAAACTCAACAAAAACAAACGAGGTAAAGTAGAAGAGGAAGACGAAAACAAAAGAAAATGAAAGTAAAGAAGAACATAAAAACATTACCTTTTATTGCTTGAAACAACGAAAGAAAGGAGGAGGGTACATCGGTGTCACTCTCAACATACGCCTCTCTCTCTTACTTACATGAGTCATCATCTAACCTAAGCTTACATACAAGTTATATAAAAGAAAAGAAAAACCTAAACTAAGAAATGGAAAACTAGGCTAAATCCTATCTCTGCATGGTCGTCCCTTTTGCCTTTGAGTGCAGGTATTTATAGGAGAAATGGAGAGGGTAGAGGAGTATGAAGATAAGTAAATCTGGCAAATTTTGAACTCCCCTTATCTTCAAACTTGATTTGAGGTGGATATTCAGTTCTGATCTGCAGTTTATTGGCGTATTGATTGCTGAATATCACTTATCAAATGACAGTATTAGAAATAATGATCAACATAAGAGTTGTAGCTCTGTAAGTCTGATTTCTGGATCATCTTGAATCATCAGAATTGAGATTCTGTAGCAAAAGTTATGATTCGAATACTAAAATGCATCCAGTAAGAATCTGAATCAAACTTGCTTCATCTCATCCGTTGATCTTTTCTCTATCCATTTATCTCTCTGTATTTGATATTATCCTCAGTTGATCTTTGCCTTAACCGATCGATTCTGAGAGTATTCTTCTCAACCGGTTCTCATCCTCTTGATTTTGCCCTGATTTAATGAGTGCAAATTAATTCTGATTTAATTCAGAATTTGGTGGGCTTTTGGGCTCATTTCTCTTCATCTCCTTAAGGAATGGGCCTGCAAATAAATTAAACAATTAATTAGGACAATGTAGATTTTATTCTATAATAAGTATGGAAATATGATACTAAATATGCAACATTAGCGACCAATCACACCCCCATACCTATCTTTTGCTCGTCCTCAAGCAAAACAACTAAATTATACTAAGGATTATTAGACCACTTTCGCAGGTCACGCGATGGAACTGAGCATGTGCGACAAGCCGTTAAACCTCTAGCTTTCCCCTAGAGGACGAGTTTTGTCTCGTGAGGGTTTTCAGCGGATTACACCCACAAAATCCATAAAGAAAGAGAAAAAAGAGTTAGAATTTTCGAAAAGCATTTTGAAAGAGAAAAATATTTGAAATATAATTGTAAGATTTAAGCAATCTATAAGTTATAGGAAAGCTGAATTTTTCATTCCTAAACTTAGTCTCTATTCAAAAATTTGTTATCAATCAAAGTAAGGAGTCAAATTGTACTTCTCATTTAATCTATTACTTTACCCTAAGTCATATGCACCTTGTGACTGTGAAAATTTTGACTAACGGTTCATTAACTCTAACTCTTATGCCTTATTTATTTATATATATATATATACTTTTTTTGTGGTATTATTCCTTAGTTCTATTAGGCTTTCTAATCTGCCCATGTAACGAGCCTTTAATCGATGACTCCCAAACCAAACGGTCTTAGGGCACCGGGTGAGAAAACACCCCAAGTACTTAAGGACTCGAGCAAACAAGGCCACAGAACTAAGGATTTTATTATATGGACCACTTTTAGGCGTGAATACTTATGCTTTATTAGGCACAAATACCCAGCTTAATCAGAGGATTTTATATTATTTTTTTTCTCAAACTTATCTAATCATCTTTCGCATAAATACTAAGGCTTGCTTAGGCCAAAGCACCTAGCTAATCAATAATTAGATTTGTTTATCTTTTATATTTTTTTTCTCTTTTTTTTCTTTTTTTTTTATAAGGCATAAGAATCTTTGTTTTTGAACCCTAAGTGTGTAAGTGTATGAAGTGTGCATATTTCATTAAGGTAAAGATCAAGACTAAATTACTTTGACAAATTATCTTCCTAACTCTAAAAATCAAACAAATTATCTTATTTTGACCAAGTATAAGAAATCCTAATTTAGATTTTCCTATTCCTTAAAATTAACTTAATTTCTTACAAAAAATATGTCAAAATATTATTTCTATTTTCAAAAAGTTTTAATAAAAAGAAAACCTAAGTTATGTTAGACCCTCCCCCACACCTATCTCATGCATTGTCCTCAATGTATGAATTAATGCATAGATGCATGAAAAAGAAGAAAGGGAAGGAAAGTGTTACCTTAAGGTGGTGGTTCCGGTGGTGGTCTGATTGGTCCACGAAACGCGGCCCAATCGACTTTTCGTGGGATTCGGAGGACCCCACCAGAAATATCTTTAATATAACCCATTAAAAAGATAAATCCATGAAGAATTTTTATTAAAATTTAACCCCATCTAATTTCCAAATTCCATAACTAATTTCAGAGTCAAATTTGTCAACCACCTCGTCCCAGAATGGAGTATGAAAAGATAGAATGATTGACTTGGACTCAGGAAGTACAAGAACTAATACTGACTCAGGAAAGTGACTTAAGTCAAGTAAAGGTTCAGGAGTCGAGATTGGTTCAAGAAGCGGGTCCAAGTCAAGAAGTTGAAACTCAAGTCCACATGTATTTTCTAACAATGGGATGTGACTTAATATTGGTGATTCAAGTTCAAGAATGATAGGTGGGGAAATCAAAACTGACCCTAAAATATTACTCAAGTTTGGTAACAAAACAGGAGTCAATATTGATTCAGAAAGATGAACTGGATCACAGATCTGAGAATCTAAGTCACATATCTCATTGAGTTCAATATCATAAAAATGAGAACTTTCCAATTTGTCAATAGGATCTTCAAAAGTGTATAATTGGTCAAGTTCAATATGATCCTCAAAGATGGGTGATTCAATTTCATTATGAATTGGTACAGGATCCAATGTTGACTCCGGGAAAAGATTGAAGTCAGGTGAAGATATCGGAGTCATTATTGAATCAGGAAGAAGAATTGAATCACTAAGTTGGGGTTCAAGATCATATTCATTCTCAAGTTCTATTTCAGGAAAGGAATAACTTGCCAAACTGTCAATATCTTTTTCAAAATTTGGAGTTTGGGCAAGTTCAAATGGTTGTTCAGAAATAGAATCTTGATTTCTAAAACAACATAACTCTTCGGCTCTAACAGAATGGTAAGTGACATCAGAACGATGGGAACGTAGAGATTCGACCATCATATCTAAGTCACGATTACGAGCGTTTTGAGCCTGAGTCATGGCTTCAAGCATCTTTTCATAGTTGATAGGCTCATTGTTTTGATGAAAAGATGAAGTATTGTCTTGGAATTGGTGGTGAAATTGTGAGTCCATCAGATTTTGTGATTTGTGTTTGGACTCACGCATACTCATTTCCAAATTGATAGTTTCCTATTTTGGACTGGTGGAACTGTGTATGAATCTTGAAAATATTGCAGACTAGGTGGAGAAGGAGGACAAGTTGATTGAAAATTATGCTCGGGGGAGGTGAATCCCCACTGACTCTGTGAAGAGTTGAAATTGTTATGGAAATTATAGTCATACGATGGGGGGCATGGGTTATATCCATTCGGATAAGACCAATTCGGCACACTAGGTTGATTAAAGTTATGATATGCCGGGTTGGTAATATCCGAAAAAGAATTTGATGTGTAATATGGATTATTATTAAAGTAGGAAAAATTATTATTACAAGCCATATCACACAATAGAATACAAACAAAGAAAAACAAACAAATTAGCAAACAAATAAAAGGAAAAAATTCTAACTAAGTTAGGGTAGACCTATGACCTAGACGACTCCTAACTGGTTAGACTGTCCACGGGAGGTCTAATGCAGACTTTGACCACAAGCTAATCAGCCAGGTCAGGGCAAGGTTGGTGGGAGGTTTTCCGTCAAAGACGTTCCTTAATTAAATAACCACCAACCTTCAGGCTTTCGGCCCTTAATCCCTTTCCTAGACACTGATTTGGCAAGAGTCAAATTCCAACACCTTTCCCCCTTAGGATAATCTCCTAATTGAGTCCGAGATGTCCCTAGGGCCAACATCTACTCATTTTTAGTTAGGCTTGGGTTAGTGAGTGCTTGGAATCTGATTTTTGGGCCAAGGAAGGGTGATTAAATCCCCCCTTATCTTGTTATGGGTTAGTGCTCTTAAGATAAGTTTGTGCAAGTGTACAAGATATGTAAATAAGATTCACTCAAAGTAATGAAAATCAACCAAGAGATGAGTCCTATTCTACATGCAATGCGAACGTACCTTGCTCCAGCACTCTTCAACAGTAAAAATAAATGAATTGAAAAGACACGTGCCTAAAATGCAAACGTCTAATCAATTTTTTATCTTTTCAACAAATGTTTTATTGTTGATTATTAATAGGCTTATGTGATGGCATATAAGAAAAAGTAAAGTTGCAGAAAACTAGAATTTTGCAAGTCAAGCAGCCCTGCAAAAATAACGTTAGTAGTCAACTCTGTTTTGCCGCGGATCCGCGGCTTTGGCCGCGAAAACGCGGCAAAGCAGAGGGCACTTGGTCTCCGCTTTCTAGAGCAGAGGCCCAAGGCCACTTATATGTTACTGCAACCTTAATTTCCTGCTTTGCTTGCCCTTAACATGCAACAGAGAAGAAAATTCGTTTTAGTTCTAAAAAAAATTCAATAAAAATCAGATTTCAATAAAAACGTTACCCTCCCCGACAACAGCACCAAAATTTGATTGAGGCAAAACCTGCACACAAAATATGGAATTTCAGAACTTTTAATAAAAGTGTGCATGTGCTCAATTCTTACCGCTATAGCAAGTGGCTATGCGGGTCGTGATCCACAAGGAGGGTTTTGCGATAGAAGCGTTTACGGTTCTTTATTGAAATCGTTATGAAGAAAAGCGAAGATTCTTCTTTGTTTAAAGAAATAGAAATGAAAACAAGTTATGTTAAAGTTAGAAAGAAAATGAGAGATGAAGAAGGTGGAGAGAAATGGAGAATGACTATTTACAAATGAAGGGGAAAGAATGATTTGGAAGTAGTGTTGGTGATTTAATTTACAGAAATAAACGAAAAGAAAGAAGATGAAGAAATACTTACCTAGTTTGATTGATGACTTACCTGGAAACCTTTGCATGTTCTACCTTTGCTTCGGAGGCGTTCAACGCATAGATCATAAGCCCGAGCTCAGTCCCCGTTCGCATTATATCATCAAGTCTCGCACAAGCATGAAGTGATACGTCTTGAGGAGGAGAACGTCTTCATGAACTATCGTTGGCACTCACATAACATCTTTATACTTGTGCTTTGGAATTCACTTGTAAACTCAACAAAAACAAACGAGGTAAAGTAGAAGAGGAAGACGAAAACAAAAGAAAATGAAAGTAAAGAAGAACATAAAAACATTACCTTTTATTGCTTGAAACGATGAAAGAAAGGAGGAGGGTATATCGGTGTCACTCTCAACATATGCCTCTCTCTCTTACTTACATGAGTCATCATCTAACCTAAGCTTACATACAAGTTATATAAAAGAAAAGGAAAACCTTAACTCAGAAATGGAAAACTAGGCTAAATCCTATCTCTGCATGGTCGTCCCTTTTGCCTTTGAGTGCAGGTATTTATAGGAGAAATGGAGAGGTAGAGGAGTATGAAGATAAGTAAATCTGGCAATTTTTGAACTCCCCTTATCTTCAAACTTGATTTGAGGTGGATATTCAGTTCTGATCTGCAGTTTGTTGGCGTATTGATTGCTGAATATCACTTATCAAATGATAGAATTAGAAATAATGATCAACATAAGAGTTGTAACTCTGTAAGTCTGCTTTCTGGATCACCTTGAATCATCAGAATAGAGATTCTGTAGCAAAAGTTATGAATTGAATACTAAAATGTATCCAGTCAGAATCTGAATCAAACTTGCTTCATCTCATCCGTTGATCTTCTCTCTATCCATTTATCTCTCTGTATTTGATATTATACTCAGTTGATCTTTGCCTCAACTGATCGATTCTGAGAGTATTCTTCTCAACCGGTTCTCAACCTCTTGATTTTGCCCTGATTTACTAAGTGCAAATTAATTCTGATTTAATTCAGAATTTGGTGGGCTTTTGGGCTCATTTCTCTTCATCTCATTATGGAATGAGCCTGCAAATAAATTAAACAATTAATTAGGACAATGCAGATTTTATTCTATAATAAGTAAGGAAATATGATACTAAATATGCAACATTAGCGACCAATCAGGTTGATATATCGAATGTGGACTAACAAAGATGGTATCTCGCGGGGCTAGAGCAAAAGGTCCCTATTTCGCTCTATATTTCGTTAAGTTTCTTTTGTTTGTCTAGTCAAACGTCCCACTTTTTATTTCACTCGAATATACTTATTTAATTAATTAAAATTTAATCAAATAAAATTAAAAAAGAAATTACTTCACGAACATATTGTCAAAATGAATAACCAGAGGACAACCCAGGAGGTCACCCATCCTACTAACGAAAAAGATAACTTAATTTATTTACTAGGATGGGTGACCTCCTGGGAAGTCCTCGGATTGGTTTGCCTTCTAAGGGATTGTTAACAGGGATCTAATGCTAAACAAATATCCCATCCTAGTACTACTCTCGCCCAAGCTAGTATCATTCACTTGCACCCTTACGACGCCCGAATTCCTATATAGTTCACGAGATGTCAATTTACATCAGAACTCCAGCGTTTTTTAATTCGGGTTAATTCTTTTTCCTTTTCTTGATGTTAATTATCTCGTGAGAAACTTTTTTATTTTGTATCAATAATTACTAGGATAGGGAAGGCACAGATGAAAAGATTTTGGACGGGTGAAAAAGTTAAATCCTGTGCACCCATCACTCTTGGATGGGTGCGATCATACCAACACTAGTGCACCGGATCCCACAGAACTCCACAGTTAAGCGAGCTTGGGCGAGAGTCGTACTAGGATGGGAAGTCCTCGTGTTGCACCCTTACTTTTTCCCTTTATTTTTTATCAATACGTTCGCTATCCCACGAGGTTCGAATATAGTGATTTAAATTTTTTTTATTTTTCTTTTTTTACTATATTTCGTTAAGTATATTTATATTTAATTTATAATTAATTATTTAATTAAATCCTTTCACTCGATCTTTCCCTATTCCCTGGTTTTATTTATTTATTCATTTTGTTTTTTATTTTTCTTTTTCCTTTTCTTATTTTTCTATAATTTCTATTTATTTTAATTAACATCAAGGGCCATTAGGAAGGCGGGCCCCACCGATGGCCCATTGCGTGCCTTGTGAAAGCTTTCTTTTGTTTTAGTCACAGAGGTTAAGTAGAATGGCTTACTT
The DNA here is from genome assembly GCA_038442645.1 of Agave tequilana. Classification (NCBI taxonomy): domain Eukaryota; kingdom Viridiplantae; phylum Streptophyta; class Magnoliopsida; order Asparagales; family Asparagaceae; genus Agave; species Agave tequilana. Next base: position 56,053 of record JAVJIF010016677.1, read on the forward strand.
ATTTTGGACGAGTGCGATCATACCAGCACTAGTGCACAGGATCCCATCAGAACTCCGCAGTAAAGCGTGCTTGGGTGAGAGTAGTACTAGGATGGGTGACCTCCTGGGAAGTCTTTCGTGTTGCACCCTCGCTTTTTTTAAGCGTTTCGTTCTATCATTCCCTGTTCATTCTTTGTTTGTTTATTCTTTTTGTTTTTTGTTTTTCTTGTTCCTTTTCTTATTTTTCTATAATTTCTATTTTTTTAATTGACATCTCGGAATACTAGCCAGAAAGGCCACGCCGATGACTCCTAGTGATTTACCTTATCCGCCCAAGGTATTAAAAAATAGCGAATAAAGTGGGTACACAAGGACTATCTTCGTTAAGTATATTTATAATTAGGATTTATATTTTAATTTATAAATAACTCCGTTATATTACGTGCCTTGCGAGAACTTAACCTCTGTGAAGGGAACAGGGAACGAGGATTTCCTTATTCACTATTCCATCTGGTGCACTAATTAACAAAAACAACACGAGGACTAATCTTAGAATTTATTTATAAAGGATCGTGGTATCTCACGGGGATGATCATACCAGCACTAGCAAATAAAAAATAGATTGTAATTATAATGCAAGTGAGATTTACATGAGCAAAAAATTAACTTATTTCCAAGGGAACTTCCACGAGGACATCCTGAATTAAAAAATAAATATAAAACAAGTGGCCTCATATTTAGTTACTTAATTTAACAAGATTATTTCTTTTGCTTAGTTTTGATAAAAAATAAACAAAATAAAAAAGTTAAATCACTATATTCGAATCTCGCTTTTGCCATAATTGAGGTTGATATATCGAAAGTGGACTAACAAAGATGGTATCTCGCGGGGCTAGAGCAACAATCTTAGAATGGGAGATCTTCGATTTAAATTATAGAAGCTCCAATGTGGCCTCCAGGTTATTCTCTCCAAAGTCTCAGACGCTGTCAATACTTCGAGAGAGGACCACCTTTAAAGCAGAAAATGAGGTAGTCGAGCCCTTCAAGACCAAAGCAATGAAACACTTTAAGCCCTCATAAAAGCAGTCAACTAACTCAGTCACGAATTCGTTCTCAGCCTCAACTACGCCCGGTGAACGAGCAGCTTCTGATGATCTCTTGTAACTGACATAGGGGTGTTCGTGGTTGAAAACAGGACTAACTTGATGTTACCTGAATTCGTGACTGAGTGAGATCATACCATCTTTTATTTCCCAGTTCAGCCTCCGTCAAGCGTTTTTTAATTCGGGTTAATTCTTTTTCCTTTTCTTGATGTTAATTATCTCGTGAGAAACTTTTTTATTTTGAATCAATAATTACTAGGATAGGGAAGGCACAGATGAAAAGATTTTGGACGGGTGAAAAAAGTTAAATCCTGTGCACCCATCACTCTTGGATGGGTACGATCATACCAACACTAGTGCACCGGATCCCACAGAACTCCACAGTTAAGTTAGTAAGGCGGGCCCCGCCGATGGCCCATAGCGTGCCTTGCGGGAGCGTTCTTTTGCTTAGTCACAGAGGTTAAGTAGAAATGCGTACCTACTTCGGATGGGTGCGATCATACCAGCACTAGTGCACCGGATCCCATCAGAACTCCGTAGTTAAACGAGCTTGGGCGAGAGTCGTACTAGGATGGGAAGTCCTCGTGTTGCACCCTTAACTATTTAATTAAATCTGGGACTAACAAAGAAGGTATCTCACGGGGCCCGCTAGGGGCCGTCGGCGTGGCCTTCCTGGCTAGTATCCCGAGATGTCAATTAAAAATTTCGAAATTATAGAAAAATAAGAAAAGAAAAAACAAAAAAACAAAATTAATAAACAAACATATAGAGTGAAACGATTTAATTAAATAATTAATTAAAAATAGTTATAAATATACGTAACAAAATATTGATAAAAAATAAGCAAAATAAAAAAGTTAAATCACTATATTCGAATCTCGCTTTTGCCATAATTGAGGTTGATATATCGAAAGTGGACTAACAAAGATGGTATCTCGCGGGGCTAGAGCAAAAGGTCCCTATTTCGCTCTATATTTTGTTAAGTTTCTTTTGTTTGTCTAGTCAAACGTCCCACTTTTTATTTCACTCGAATATACTTATTTAATTAATTAAAATTTAATCAAATAAAATTAAAAAAGAAATTACTTCACGAACATATTGTCAAAATGAATAACCAGAGGACAACCCAGGAGGTCACCCATCCTACTAACGAAAAAGATAACTTAATTTATTTACTAGGATGGGTGACCTCCTGGGAAGTCCTCGGATTGGTTTGCCTTCTTAGGGATTGCTAACAGGGATCTAATGCTAAACAAAATATCCCATCCTAGTACTACTCTCGCCCAAGCTAGTATCATTCACTTGCACCTTTATGATGCCCAAATTCCTATATAATTCACGAGATGTCAATTTACATCAGAACTCCAGCGTTTTTTAATTCGGGTTAATTCTTTTTCCTTTTCTTGATGTTAATTATCTCGTGAGAAACTTTTTTATTTTTGTATCAATAATTACTAGACACACTGTTCCAATAAATCTAGTATTCCGAGCCAGAAAGGCCACGCCGATGGCCCCTAGTGGGCCCCGCGAGGTCCCTTCTTTGTTAGTCCCAGCATTTATTTTCATTTATTTTTTTAATTTCCTTATTCACTATTCCACGCGGTGTGAACATAATGATTTAACTTTTTTATTTTATTTATTTTTTATCTATATTTAGTTACATATATTTATTATTAATTTTAATTAATTATTTAATTAAATCGTTTCGCTCTATCTTGCCCAGTTCATTCCCAGGTATTGTTTGTCTATTCATTTTGTTTTTTGTTTTTCTTTCTTTTTAATTGACATCTCGGGATACTAGCCAGGAAGGCCACGCCGACGGCCCCTAACGGGCCCCGCAAGATACCATCTTTGTTAGTCCCAGCGTTTAAGTAGAAAGGCAAATCAATCTTGGATGGGTGCGATCATACCAACACTAGTGCACCGGATCCCACAAGAGGACTTTTTTATTAAATATCTAGTCACAGATTAATCACTCATATATTTATTAGGGATACCATCTATTTTAATGTTTATTATTGTTAGTATTTTTTTGTGCTGGTATAATCATAAAAAATAAGCAAAATAAAAAAGTTAAATCACTATATTCGAACCTCGTGGAATAGCGAACGTAAAAATTAAAATATAAAGGGAAAAAGTAAGGGTGCAACACGAGGACTTCCAATCCTAGTACTACTCTCGCCCAAGCTCGCTTAACTGTGGAGTTCTATGGGATCCGGTGCACTAGTGTTGGTATGATCGCACCCATCCAAGATTGCTTTGCCTTCCTACTTAAACGCTGGGACTAACAAAGAAGATATCTCGCGTGGCCCGACTAAGTTCCATAGCATATATCGGTGAGATAACTTAATATATCCGCGTTGCACCCTCGCTAGTAACATAGTGATTTCTTTATACTTAACCCTTGAGCAAGTTTAAATTATTCAGAATTATTCGCGAACCTTTGCGGAGTTCTGATGGGATCCAGTGCACTAGTGCTGGTATGATCGCACCCGTCCGAAGTAGGTACGCATTTCTACTTAAGTTCACATCACGTGACGTATATCAATATTTTATACCCCGGGCCTACCCAATGTATCCAGTAAACAATATCTTTTAATCTATATTTTCCTAAGATTTTCTTTATTTCTAGCTATGGAGCCATAGTATTCGGTGTACGCATGTTGAGCAGAGGTTAATTCTTGAGCGGCGAGATGAGCTTCATCCATTTAAGCAGTAAGGTGCGCAAGCTCTTCGTTAACTAAAAACTCCATATCTGAATGGCTTAAATGACGTCATTCGTCCACATCACTCTCGAGTCTGTCCTCCAGAAGCTCCAATGTGGCCGCCAGGTTATTCCCTCCAAAGTCTCAGACGCTGTCAATACTTCGAGAGAGGACCACCTTTAAAGCAGAAAATGAGGTAGTCGAGCCCTTCAAGACAAAAGCAATGAAACGCTTTAAGCCCTCATAAAAGCAGTCGACTAACTCAGTCACGAATTCGTTCTCAGCCTCAACTACGCCCGGTGAATGAGCAGCTTCTGATGATCTCTTGTAACTGACATAGGGGTGTTCGTGGTTGAAAACAGGACTAACTTGATGTTACCTGAATTCGTGACTGAGTGCGATCATACCATCTTTTATTTCCCAGTTCAGCCTCTGTCAAGCGTTTTTTAATTCGGGTTAATTCTTTTTCCTTTTCTTGATGTTAATTATCTCGTGAGAAACTTTTTTATTTTGTATCAATAAATACTAGGATAGGGAAGGCACAGATGAAAAGATTTTGGACGGGTGAAAAAAGTTAAATCCTGTGCACCCATCACTCTTGGATAGGTGCGATCATACCAACACTAGTGCACCGGATCCCACAGAACTCCACAGTTAAGTTAGTAAGGCGGGCCCCGCCGATGGCCCATAGCGTGCCTTGCGGGAGCGTCCTTTTGCTTAGTCACAGAGGTTAAGTAGAAAGGCGTACCTACTTCGGACGGGTGCGATCGTACCAGCACTAGTGCACCGAATCTCATCAGAACTCCGCAGTTAAGCGAGCATGGGCGAGAGTCGTACTAGGATGGGAAGTCCTCGTGTTGCACCCTTAACTATTTAATTAAATCTGGGACTAACAAAGAAGGTATCTCAAGGGGCCCGCTAGGGGCCGTCGGCTGGGCCTTCCTGGCTAGTATCCCGAGATGTCAATTAAAAAATTAAAAATTATAGAAAAATAAGAAAAGAAAAAAAAACAAAATTAATAAACAAACAAAGAATGAAAAGGGAAAGATAGAGCGAAACGATTTAATTAAATAATTAATTAAAAAATAATTATATATATACGTAACGAAATATTGATAAAAAATAAGCAAAATAAAAAAGTTAAATCACTATATTCGAATCTCGCTTTTGCCATAATTGAGGTTGTGATTGAGGCAAAACCTGCACACAAAATACGGAATTTCAGAACTTTTAATAAAAATGTGCAAGTGCTCAATTCTTACCGCTATAGAAAGTGGCTATGCGGTTCGTGATCCACAAGGAGGGTTTTGCGATAGAAGCGTTTACGGTTCTTTATTGAAATCGTTATGAAGAAAAGCGAAGATTCTTCTTTGTTTTAAGAAATAGAAATGAAAACAAGTTATGTTAAAGTTAGAAAGAAAATGAGAGATGAAGAAGGTGGAGAGAAATGGAGAATGACTATTTACAAATGAAGGGGAAAGAATGATTTGGAAGTAGTGTTGGTGATTTAATTTACAGAAATAAATGAAAAGAAAGAAGATGAAGAAATACTTACCTAGTTTGATTGATGACTTACCTGGAAACCTTTGCATGTTCTACCTTTGCTTCGGAGGCATTCAACGCATAGATCATAAGCCCGAGCTCAGTCCCCGTTCGCATTATATCATCAAGTCTCGCACAAGCATGAAGTGATACGTCTTGAGGAGGAGAACGTCTTCATGAACTATCGTTGGCACTCACATAACATCGTTATACTTGTTCTTTGGAATTCACTTGTAAACTCAACAAAAACAAACGAGGTAAAGTAGAAGAGGAAGACGAAAACAAAAGAAAATGAAAGTAAAGAAGAACATAAAAACATTACCTTTTATTGCTTGAAACGATGAAAGAAAGGAGGAGGGTACATCGGTGTCACTCTCAACATATGCCTCTCTCTCTTACTTACATGAGTCATCATCTAACCTAGCTTACATACAAGTTATATAAAAGAAAAGAAAAACCTAAACTAAGAATTGGAAAACTAGGCTAAATCCTATCTCTGCATGGTCGTCCCTTTTGCCTTTGAGTGCAGGTATTTATAGGAGAAATGGAGAGGGTAGAGGAGTATGAAGATAAGTAAATCTGGCAATTTTTGAACTCCCCTTATCTTCAAACTTGATTTGAGGTGGATATTCAGTTCTGATCTGCAGTTTATTGGCGTATTGATTGCTGAATATCACTTATCAAATGACAGTATTAGAAATAATGATCAACATAAGAGTTGTAGCTCTGTAAGTCTGATTTCTGGATCATCTTGAATCATCAGAATTGAGATTCTGTAGCAAAAGTTATGATTCGAATACTAAAATGTATCCAGTCAGAATCTGAATCAAACTTGCTTCATCTCATTCGTTGATCTTTTCTCTATCCATTTATCTCTCTGTATTTGATATTATCCTCAGTTGATCTTTGCCTTAACCGATCGATTCTGAGAGTATTCTTCTCAACCGGTTCTCAACCACTTGATTTTGCCCTGATTTAATGAGTGCAAATTAATTCTGATTTAATTCAGAATTTGGTGGGCTTTTGGGCTCATTTCTCTTCATCTCCTTAAGGAACGGGCCTGCAAATAAATTAAACAATTAATTAGGACAATGCAGATTTTATTCTATAATAAGTATGGAAATATGATATTAAATATGCAACATTAGCGACCAATCACACCCCCATACCTATCTTTTGCTTGTCCTCGAGCAAAACAACTAAATTATACTAAGGATTATTAGACCACTTTCGCAGGTCACGCGATGGAACTGAGCATGTGCAACAAGCCGTTAAACCTCTAGCTTTCCCCTAGAGGACGAGTTTTGTCTCGTGAGGGTTTTCAGCGGATTACACCCACAAAATCCATAAAGAAAGAGAAATAAAGAGTTAGAATTTTTGAAAAGCATTTTGAAAGAGAAAAATATTTGAAATATAATTGTAAGATTTAAGCAATCTATAAGTTATAGGAAAGCTGAATTTTTCATTCCTAAACTTAGTCTTTATTCAAAAATTGTTATCAATCAAAGTAAGGAGTCAAATTGTACTTCTCATTTAGTCTATTACTTTACCCTAAGTCATATGTACCTTGTGACTGTGAAAATTTTGACTAAGGGTTCATTAACTCTAACTCTTATGCCTTATTTATATATATATATATATATATATATATATATATATACTTTTTTTGTGGTATTATTCCTTAGTTCTATTAGGCTTTCTAATCTGCCCATGTAACGAGCCTTTAATCGATGACTCCCAAACCAAACGGTCTTAGGGCACCGGGTGAGAAAACACCCCAGGGACTTAAGGACTCGAGCAAACAAGGCCACAGAACTAAGGATTTTATTATATGGACCACTTTTAGGCGTGAATACTTATGCTTTATTAGGCACAAATACCCAGCTTAATCAGAAGATTTTATATTATTTTTTTATCAAACTTATCTAATCATCTTTCGCATAAATACTAAGGCTTGCTTAGGCCAAAGCACCTAGCTAATCAATAATTAGATTTGTTTATCTTTTATATTTTTTTCTCTTTTTTTTCTTTTTTTCTTTATAAGGCATAAGAATCTTTGTTTTTGAACCCTAAGTGTGTAAGTGTATGAAGTGTGCATATTTCGTTAAGGTAAAGATCAAGACTAAATTACTTTGACAAATTATCTTCCTAACTCTAAAAATCAAACAAATTATCTTATTTTGACCAAGTATAAGAAATCCTAATTTAGATTTTCCTATTCCTTAAATTTAACTTAATTTCTTACAAAAAATATGTCAAAATATTATTTCTATTTTCAAAAAGTTTTTAATAAAAAGAAAACCTAAGTTATGTTAGACCCTCCCCCACACCTATCTCATGCATTGTCCTCAATGTATGAATTAATGCATAGATGCATGAAAAAGAAGAAAGGGAAGGAAAGTGTTACCTTAAGGTGGTGGTTCCGGTGGTGGTCTGATTGGTCCACGAAACGCGGCCCAATCGACTTTTCGTGGGATTCGGAGGACCCCACCAGAAATATCTTTAATATAACCCATTAAAAAGATAAATTCATGAAGAATTTTTATTAAAAATTTAACCCCATCTAATTTCCAAATTCCATAACTAATTTCGGAGTCAAATTTGTCAACCACCTCGTCCCAGAATGGAGTATGAAAAGATAGAATGATTGACTTGGACTCAGGAAGTACAGGAACTAATACTGACTCAGGAAAGTGACTTAAGTCAAGTAAAGGTTCAGGAGTCGAGATTGGTTCAAGAAGCGGGTCCAAGTCAAGAAGTTGAAACTCAAGTCCACATGTATTTTCTAACAATGGGATGTGACTTAATATTGGTGATTCAAGTTCAAGAATGATAGGTGGGGGAATCAAAACTGACTCTAAAATATTACTCAAGTTTGGTAACAAAACAAGAATCAATATTGATTCAGAAAGATGAACTGGATCACAGATCTGAGAATCTAAGTCACATATCTCATTGAGTTCAATATCATAAAAATGAGAACTTTCCAATTTGTCAATAGGATCTTCAAAAGTGTATAATTGGTCAAGTTCAATATGATCCTCAAAGATGGGTGATTCAATTTCATTATGAATTGGTACAGGATCCAATGTTGACTCCGGGAAAAGATTGAAGTCAGGTGAAGATATCGGAGTCATTATTGAATCAGGAAGAAGAATTGAATCACTAAGTTGGGGTTCAAGATCATATTCATTCTCAAGTTCTATTTCAGGAAAGGAATAACTTGCCAAACTGTCAATATCTTTTTCAAAATTTGGAGTTTGGGCAAGTTCAAATGGTTGTTCAGAAATAGAATCTTGATTTCCAAAACAACATAACTCTTCGGCTCTAATAGAATGGTAAGTGACATCAGAACGGTGGGAACGTAGAGATTCGACCATCATATCTATGTCACGATTACGAGCGTTTTGAGCCTGAGTCATGGCTTCAAGCATCTTTTCATAGTTGATAGGCTCATTGTTTTGATGAAAAGATGAAGTATTGTCTTGGAATTGGTGGTGAAATTATGAGTCCATCAGATTTTGGGATTTGTGTTTGGACTCACGCATACTCATTTCCAAAATTGATAGTTTCCTAGTTTGGACTGGTGGAACTGAGTATGAATCTTGAAAATATTGCGGACTAGGTGGAGAAGGAGGACAAGTTGATTGAAAATTATGCTCGGGGGAGGTGAATCCCCACTGACTTTGTGAAGAGTTGAAATCGTTATGGAAATTATAGTCATACGATGGGGGGCATGGGTTATATTCATTCGGATAAGACCAATTCGGCACACTAGGTTGATTAAAGTTATGATATGCCGGGTTGGTAATATCCGAAAAAGAATTTGATGTGTAATATGGATTATTATTAAAGTAGGAAAAATTATTATTACAAGCCATACCACACAATAGAATACAAACAAAGAAAAGCAAACAAATTAGCAAACAAATAAAAGGAAAAAATTCTAACTAAGTTAGGGTAGACCTATGACCTAGACGACTCCTAACTGGTTAGACTGTCCACGGGAGGTCTAATGCAGACTTTGACCACAAGCTAATCAGCCAGGTCAGGGCAAGGTTGGTGGGAGGTTTTCCGTCAAAGACGTTCCTTAATTAAATAACCACCAACCTTCAAGCTTTCGGCCCTTAATCCCTTTCCTAAACACTGATTTGGCAAGAGTCAAATTCCAACACCTTTCCCCCTTAGGATAATCTCCTAATTGAGTCCGAGATGTCCCTAGGGCCAACGTCTACTCATTTTTAGTTAGGCTTGGGTTAGTGAGTGCTTGGAATCTGATTTTTGGGCCAAGGACGGGTGATTAAATCACCACCTTATCTTGTTATGGGTTAGTGCCCTAAAGATAAGTTTGTACAAGTGTACAAGATATGTAAATAAGATTCACTCAAAGTAATGAAAATCAACCAAGAGATGAGTCCTATTCTACATGTAATGCGAACGTACCTTGCTCCAGCACTCTTCAACAGTAAAAATAAATGAATTGAAAAGACACGTGCCTAAAATGCAAACGTCTAATCAATTTTTTATCTTTTCAACAAATATTTTACTGTTGATTATTAATAGGCTTATGTGATGGCATATAAGAAAAAGTAAAGTTGCAGAAAACTAGAATTTTGCAAGTCAAGCAGCCCTGCAAAAAACAACGTTAGTAGTCAACTCTTTTTTGTCGCGGATCCGCGGCTTTGGCCGCGAAAACGCGGCAAAGCAGAGGGCACTTGGTCTCCGCTTTCTAGAGCAGAGGCCCAAGGCCACTTATATGTTACTGCAACCTTAATTTCCTGCTTTGCTTGCCCTTAACCTGCAACAGAGAAGAAAATTCGTTTTAGTTCTAAAAAAAGTTTCAATAAAAATTAGATTTCAATAAAAACGTTACCCTCCCCAGCAACGGCACCAAAATTTGATTGAGGCAAAACTTGCACACAAAATACGGAATTTCAGAACTTTTAATAAAAATGTGCAAGTGCTCAATTCTTACCGCTATAGCAAGTGGCAATGCGGGTCGTGATCCACAAGAAGGGTTTTGCGATAGAAGCGTTTACGGTTCTTTATTGAAATTGTTATAAAGAAAAGCGAAGATTCTTCTTTGTTTAAAGAAATAGAAATGAAAACAAGTTATGTTAAAGTTAGAAAGAAAATGAGAGATGAAGAAGGTGGAGAGAAATGGAGAATGACTATTTACAAATGAAGGGGAAAGAATGATTTGGAAGTAGTGTTGGTGATTTAATTTACAGAAATAAACGAAAAGAAAGAAGATGAAGAAATACTTACCTAGTTTGATTGATGACTTACCTGGAAACCTTTGCATGTTCTACCTTTGCTTCGGAGGTGTTCAACGCATAGATCATAAGCCCGAGCTCAGTCCCCGTTCGCATTATATCATCAAGTCTCGCACAAGCATGAAGTGATACGTCTTGAGGAGGAGAACGTCTTCATGAACTATCGTTGGCACTCACATAACATCTTTATACTTGTGCTTTGGAATTCACTTGTAAACTCAACAAAAACAAACGAGGTAAAGTAGAAGAGGAAGACGAAAACAAAAGAAAATGAAAGTAAAGAAGAACATAAAAACATTACCTTTTATTGCTTGAAACGATGAAAGAAAGGAGGAGGGTATATCGGTGTCACTCTCAACATATGCCTCTCTCTCTCTTACTTACATGAGTCATCATCTAACCTAAGCTTACATACAAGTTATATAAAAGAAAAGGAAAACCTAAACTAAGAAATGGAAAACTAGGCTAAATCCTATCTCTGCATGGTCGTCCCTTTTGCCTTTGAGTGCAGGTATTTATAGGAGAAATGGAGAGGTAGAGGAGTATGAAGATAAGTAAATCTGGCAATTTTTGAACTCCCCTTATCTTCAAACTTGATTTGAGGTGGATATTCAGTTCTGATCTGCAGTTTGTTGGCGTATTGATTGCTGAATATCACTTATCAAATGATAGAATTAGAAATAATGATCAACATAAGAGTTGTAACTCTGTAAGTCTGCTTTCTGGATCATCTTGAATCATCAGAATTGAGATTCTGTAGCAAAAGTTATGAATTGAATACTAAAATGTATCCAGTCAGAATCTGAATCAAACTTGCTTCATCTCATCCGTTGATCTTCTCTCTATCCATTTATCTCTCTGTATTTGATATTATACTCAGTTGATCTTTGCCTCAACCGATCGATTCTGAGAGTATTCTTCTCAACCGGTTCTCAACCTCTTGATTTTGCCCTGATTTACTGAGTGCAAATTAATTCTGATTTAATTCAGAATTTGGTGGGCTTTTAGGCTCATTTCTCTTCATCTCCTTAAGGAATGAGCCTGCAAATAAATTAAACAATTAATTAGGACAATGCAGATTTTATTCTATAATAAGTAAGGAAATATGATACTAAATATGCAACATTAGCGACCAATCAGGTTGATATATCGAAAGTGGACTAACAAATATGGTATCTCGCGGGGCTAGAGCAAAAGGTCCCTATTTCGCTCTATATTTCGTTAAGTTTCTTTGTTTGTCTAGTCAAACGTCCCACTTTTTATTCCACTCGAATATACTTATTTAATTAATTAAAATTTAATCAATTAAAATTAAAAAAGAAATTACTTCACGAACATATTGTCAAAATGAATAACCAGAGGACAACCCAGGAGGTCACCCATCCTACTAACGAAAAAGATAACTTAATTTATTTACTAGGATGGGTGACCTCCTGGGAAGTCCTCGGATTGGTTTGCCTTCTAAGGGATTGCTAACAGGAATCTAATGCTAAACAAAATATCCCAACCTAGTACTACTCTCGCCCAAGCTAGTATCATTCACTTGCACCCTTACGACGCCCAAATTCCTATATAGTTCACGAGATGTCAATTTACATCAGAACTCCAGCGTTTTTTAATTCGGGTTAATTATTTTTTCTTTTCTTGATGTTAATTATCTCGTGAGAAACTTTATTATTTTGTATCAATAATTACTAGGATAGGGAAGGCACAGATGAAAAGATTTTGGACGGGTGAAAAAAGTTAAATCCTGTGCACCCATCACTCTTGGATGGGTGCGATCATACCAACACTAGTGCATCGGATCCCACAGAACTCCACAGTTAAGCGAGCTTGGGCGAGAGTCGTACTAGGATGGGAAGTCCTCGTGTTGCACCCTTACTTTTTCCCTTTATTTTTTATCAATACGTTCGCTATCCCACGAGGTTCGAATATAGTGATTTAAATTTTTTTATTTTGCTTTTTTTTTATCTATATTTCGTTACGTATATTTATATTTAATTTATAATTAATTATTTAATTAAATCCTTTCACTCGATTTCCCTATTCCCTGGTTTTATTTATTTATTCATTTTGTTTTTTATTTTTATTTTTCCTTTTCTTATTTTTCTATAATTTCTATTTATTTTAATTAACATCAAGGGCCATTAGGAAGGCAGGCCCCACCGATGGCCCATTGCGTGCCTTGTGAAAGCTTTCTTTTGTTTTAGTCACAGAGGTTAAGTAGAATGGCGTACTTATTTTGGACGGGTGCGATCATACCAGCACTAGTGCACAGGATCCCATCAGAACTCCGCAGTAAAGCGTGCTTGGGTGAGAGTAGTACTAGGATGGGTGACCTCCTGGGAAGTCTTTCGTGTTGCACCCTCGCTTTTTTTAATCGTTTCGTTCTATCATTCCCTGTTCATTCTTTGTTTGTTTATTCTTTTTGTTTTTTGTTTTTCTTGTTCCTTTTCTTATTTTTCTATAATTTCTATTTTTTTAATTGACATCTCGGAATACTAGCCAGAAAGGCCACGCCGATGACTCCTAGTGATTTACCTTATCCGCCCAAGGTTTAAAAAAATAGCGAATAAAGTGGGTACACAAGGACTATCTTCGTTAAGTATATTTATAATTAGGATTTATATTTTAATTTATAAATAACTCCGTTATATTACGTGCCTTGCGGGAACTTAACCTCTGTGAAGGGAACAGGGAACGATGATTTCCTTATTCGCTATTCCATCTGGTGCACTAATTAACAAAAACAACACGAGGACTAATCTTAGAATTTATTTATAAAGGATCGTGGTATCTCACGGGGATGATCATACCAGCACTAGCAAATAAAAAATAGATTGTAATTATAATGCAAGTGAGATTTACATGAGCAAAAAATTAACTTATTTCCAAGGGAACTTCCACGAGGACATCCTGAATTAAAAAATAAATATAAAACAAGTGGCCTTATATTTAGTTACTTAATTTAACAAGATTATTTCTTTTGCTTAGTCACAGAGGTTAAGTAGAAAGGCGTACCTACTTCAATCGGGTGCGATCATACCAGCACTAGTGCACCGGATCCCATCAGAACTCCGTAGTTAAGCGTGCTTGGGCTGGGAAGTCCTCGTGTTGCACCCTCGCTTTTTTCATTTATTTTTTGATTTTCACGTTCGCTATTCCATGTTGTTTGAACATAGTGATTTAACTTTTTTATTTTGTTTATTTTTTATCAATATTTCTGTTGACACTTAAAAAAGACAAGATTCTCATTGGTCCGAACAATGTCTAGCGACAGACGAGCTGAATACCAGTTTTCACCCACCTCCAAGGGACAAGGAAGCAGCTTGGACTCCACTGATCCAGCAAGCAGAACAGTGAACCCGGATTGTTTCTAACAGACCTCAGCAGGTCTAAAATGCTAGCATTTAGCATTACATTAGCCCAAGGAGATAGCCTCGCTTGAGAGGCTAGCATCATCCAGAGCATCGCCAGGAAGCTAACTGATAGCTTCGCCGAAAAGCCTTTTTTCGGACTTTGCCAGGAATTGCCTCCAGCTCCGCTATGAGCTTCCAAAGCGGGCAGCTCCGCTGTTGGTCAATCAAATCTCCGGATGAGATCGGATCCAATCAGATCAAATCCAATTAGAGACCAGATATGGCAGGTGATTGCCACAATCTCTTGACTCTCTTAAACGAGTAAGAGGATCAGAGGGAATCCTCCGACGATATGGAAAGGATTACAAACAAATCGGGAAGATCAACCGACTTGCCATCTTCTAGCTCCGTGGAAGCTATTTTAGCCTCGCAGCAAGGCTACTTTCCAGAATTAAACAGATTCGATTCAATCTGTTTCCATATCTTCAAGAGGGCAGTTTTACCCTTGCTTTCCCTATAAATAGCCCGCCAGGGGCACAAGGGAAAAGGACGGTCAATCGCATGATCGCACAAGAGATCGGCTACTTTTCACAGATCGGCGATTGATCTATGGTGGCTTCTTCTTATTGATCCCCTGCCGGCTACGAGGATCGGACTTCTTCACCAGCGCACCGTGCAACCTCCAATTCAGAGATCTATCAAGAGAAATACTTCTCTCCTCAGGGTGGCGATACCCTAACAACCCCTTTTCCTCAAGGAATCTCCGGAACCAGGCGAGAAGGAATTCCTCACAAAAGGCGGTCTTTTGAGAAGTAGCAAGAGGGTTCTACCAACCCTCTATTCTCTGATTCCCAGAACCAGGCGAGAAGGGAATCTCAAACGCTCGCATCGTCAAAGGGACAAAGTGGTCGCGCGCTGACCAGACTCCTATCGGCACATTTTCCCAGAATCTCTGAGGAGATCTACTTGTAATCTTTTGAGAATACTTGTAATTTAGCTCCTCAAACTCTTTTTTTTTAAAGTTTTCCCCTTGCATATTAATGGAAAACAAGATGGCGACTCCGCTGGGGAAAGATCTCTCCTCTACCGAGGATCAAGTGTCGCAATGCGACGATCAGACCTTAGGGTCTATCTCTGAATTCAGAAAAGCCGGTGCAGCCAGATCCTCTCTGACTAAATCTTCAAGGACGGTCTCTGCGGAGACAGAAATGGTTCTTCGCAAACCTGCTGCGGTCCTTTGGCGCAACAAAGAAGCACGCCCATGGCCCAAGTTCTGCGCCTTCAAGAACCTAGTCGTCCGGATCAATCAAAGAAGATTTGAAGAAGTCCTCTCTGGGGGTGGCTTGATGCTTCGAGCATGGGAGCACAAGAAGGTCTTCACGGCCAAGGTTTCAAATCAGAAACCAGAGGCAGAATCTTGCCAACACCCCACAGCCTCTCATGTGGCTAGTCAGGTTCCTTGCGAACCTAAGCATCCTCTGCCAAAGCGGATATGGAAGCCTAAGCAGGAATCTTCTGCTGATGTTTCAGGCGCAGCCACGCCAAAGTCGCGCCTCTCTTGTGAAGAAAAAGACAAGATGCCCGCCTGCGCCAACAACGCTACCAACCATAAAGCCAAGACGGCAATCATACCGTCGCTCAGAGCAGCAAGATCTATTGGTAGCCTCGCTTTCACAAGCAAAGCTACAGTACCTCCGCGTACTCATCAGGTTTACAGCCGCGAGGCTAGAACCAGGGCACAGTTCGGTGCTAATCTTTTCCGCAGGAATAAGGGGAACGATGCGTCGTCCCATGTACCAGAACATCTAGGCCCCTACCGGGCCGACCTGCGAAGATTCTTGGCGGATAAGCGGAGATCGAAGCCTCTCCAGACTACTTCCTCATGCTGTCAGCAAAGTGGATGCCAGCTGGTCATGGCTCATTCGATGCAATGTCGGTTGCGACCAACCTTTGCCACCTCTCCATACCGGCGATCAGTCTTCAATCGACTGTCTGCACGCATCCCGATGAAGCATCTCAGAAGGAGCGGCTTACCAGATCCAGCCTCTGCCTCCGTCAACATGACCGGAAGAGGGCGAGAGCCGCGCAGAGGAAGTCAAGCATCTGACAACACCCCCTGCGGCTCCTCAGATCTAGATTATAGCCCAGGCTTAGGCGAAGTCTTGGTGCGCGAAGAAGGTGTTTTCCGAAGCACCAGATCCAGGGTCGCAATACCCTATGATTATGGGCAGCCTTCTTCCTCAACGGCCCTGATCTCACCAGAGTCCAGGCGATCACCCTAATCATCTAATGGAGAAGATGAAGACAGCGGGTATGCCTCTTCAGCAACAGTCAGTTCTGTGCGGACGGACAAAGCATCGGTCAATATGGCCGATAACGCCAATGACGACCTTCGTCGTCGTTTGGAAGCTCAGGAGCAGACCTCTAGGACCCAGCAAGAGGCCCTGGACAATATTCAACAGATGCTCGCTCAGCTCCTCAGCAACCGGAATGATGATACCGGGAGTAATCATGATGAGGAGGGACATCTCAGCAATGATCTGCCCAAGACAGAGAGATCTAAGGGAGGCTCTTCCCTGGATGCCGAAGTCCTTAAAGGCCTTCAAGCTCAAATTTCATCCTTGGCTCAGAAGGATGAATTGAAGAAAGTGGGGGTAGTCCGCCCTTACCCACTGGAATGGGATTCGGTGCCATATCCGCCGAGGTTCAAACCACCTACGTTGCATACGTATGATGGTAAGAGCTCGCCCAATCAGCACATCTATTATTTCCGGTCCCAAACCGGTAATGTTCTAAGCAACGACGTCATCATGGCTAGGTTGTTTATCGGCACCTTGAAGGGGTGGCATTCGACTAGTTCCGAAGCCTTCCTCAGGGCTCTATCAATTCCTGGATCGATCTGGAAACTCGGTTCCTCTCTCGCTTCTATGAAGATGACACGGAAGTGACCATGGACAAGCTCCTTTCCACTGTGCAGAGGAAGGGCGAATCTGTCCGCGAATACATTGAGCGGTTCAGAAATTTATCTCTGATGTGCCCAGCAGGGATGCCTTTACCCATGCTATTACAAACATGCAGACATAACTTCTCGGATCAGGTAGAAGTTCGCATGGGGGCTGTCAAGGCCCACACTTGGAAGGAACTGGTCGAACAAGCTGAGATAGCTGAGAAATCGGCTAAGAAGTTCGAGCCATCTGCCCCTAGAAGCAGATGGGACGCGAACAATAAAGGGCGCAGCGATCTCCCGCAGTCCTCCCAAGCTAAGGGGAAGGAAATCATGTCCGTCGAGCTGACCGGAGACATGCAGTCAAAGGCCAAGAAAAGCGGCTTCAACAATCAGGAGTCCAAATTCCCTCCTAAACAGTACTCCTTCAGAGATGACCAAGTGGTCACGATATTCAATCTACTCCACAAAGGGAATAAGATGAAGCTGCCGGATGCTCGGCGACCTGATGAGATAGGGCGCATAAATGATCCCAAGTACTGTCTCTACCATAGGATGGTTCATCATTCCACAGACAAGTGCTATGTCCTCAAGGACAGGATACAAGCCCTGATTGATGCCGGCGTCCTCACACTGAAGACAGAGCAGAAGAAAGTCACCGCCAATATGGTGACTCTTGAGTTCGGCACTGCCCATAAGGTCACAGTTCCTGACGGAACCTATTCGGCCCCTGCGCCGCGGTTGGAGGTCAGGCATTCTTCAGCCGTGACTCAACACAACAAGGGTCTCGTCCCTTTCACATTGGAGACGGGCGAAGTCATATGGGTACACCCCGATCTCGTCCAGGACATCCAACAGGGTTCAAAGCAGCCCAACTCAAAAGGCAAGTCCTGCAATGTCATCTCTGTCCTGCCAGATGATGGCAATATTACCTCGGCTTCCCTCAGCGATTCAGAAGAAGAGAAGCATGCCTGTACGGCGCAGGCAGATGCGCCTCAACAGACGGGCACCCGGTCTGGAAAGTCATATCAAAGGCAGTATGACAAGCCTACTGACGAGATACAACAGCAAACGATGTCAGTACTAATGCCGGCATCCACTCCAATTCCAGCCAAGGGAAAGGAAAAGCCTAAAGAGGTGCGATTCGACCATGTGTTGAAAAAACTGCCAAGCCAAGGGCTAGACACGCCCTTCCGCTTTAATATATTGGCCCACTTAGCCAATATCCCAGCTCGCATCACAATACACGAGCTTCTTCGTCTCTCCAAAGAGACAAGAGAGGCGCTCAGAGATGCGCTAGCCAATTCAGAGTCCTTTCTGACATGCATGCCCGAGGTTCTTGGCGATGAGATGCGGCCTCCCTGCTCAGAGTGCCATCACGCGCAATCAAAGGTGCCTGCTATTACCTTCACGGCGGAAGACATGCTGCTCAAGGACAACAAGCACGATCGACCTCTGTACTACACCGGATATATCGGTTCAACCTGCATTGAAAGAATACAAGTCGATCCGGGGTCTGCACTCAGCATCATCCCCAAAAGGCTCCTCTACTTCCTCGGCATACCACTGTACAGGTTGTCTGCAACCACCACTACAATATACGGCTTCAATGCCGGAAGCAGTCATCCACTCGGGAAGATTCGGCTCCGTTGCAGAATCGGAAGCCTGAAGTTAGAAGTGACAAGCTATGTCATTGATGCCGATACATCATACAACTTGCTGCTGGGACGACCATGGATTCATGCCAACTGGATCGTTCCTTCTAGTCTCCATCAATGCTTCAAGTATGTCGAGGATGATGCGACAGTGCGAACTGTCTTCGCTGAAAGGCAACCCTTCAAGGGGTGGAAAACTACTTCACCGATGCTCTCTTATATCAAGAGGCCAGTGGAACGCCTGCGGAACCATTGCCAGACGATAATGAAAGTGGCAATGAGGCGGATTCGGAATCCGAAGCAGGCACGCCAGCCATCCTAATCGGCGAACCAATTGTAGCATGCCTTAAAGACCCCCCATGTAATGCGCCTCCTGAAGAGGAAGGCGAATGGATAATTAATGATAATATCTCTTTTGGTTATCCTGCGAGCATCGGGTCAATTAAATCCATTATGGATGGCTCTCTCTATATGCCCGTACATAAGGCGGACGTGTTCAGCACATCTGTGGAAGCCATAGAAGGGGCCACGCTGGTAGTCCCTCCGTCCAGGCGAGGTCAGTCGCCGATAATCTTCGGCAGAGCCCGGTCATGGAGACGCGCAGCTACAGACTCGAGCTCAGAGTCAGATGCTCCACAGTTCTTTCATTACGCGCCATCAGCGCGCCATATTATGAAGAAGATAGGCTACAACCTGAAGCAGGGAGCGGGCCTAAACTTCGGAAAGGGAAGACGCAGCTTGATGCGTAGCTCCGTCCCAAAAGGGAAACCTACAAATTACTATGATAGTACACGCAGGGGGTTGGGGTATGTTACACCCACACCATCTACAACATTTCAGGTCAAAGGCGATGGATCGATCCCATCACAGTCGGCCTCATCCTCCGAATGGGACTCCGACGTCAGCATAGGAGGGATATTCGAAAGCCTCATGACTGCAAGCAGTCAGTTGGAACCCGCAGAGGTTACCGATGAGGAATCATGGGCCCAGCAATTGAGCCTCCAATGAGAAAAGCGGTTCGAGCTACGCGAGCCGCCTACCGATGACAAGGTGATGCAAGTCAACTTGGGCAGTCAAGATCATCCCAAGCCGATCTTCATAAGTGAAAGCCTATCACTTACCGAAAGGGAAGAATTGGTAATGCTCATAAAAGAGTATATAGATGTCTTCGCCTGGAGCTACGAAGACATGCCTGGACTTGATCCACAGGTCGCTATGCACCGTCTAAACATCAAGCCCGACGTTAAGCCAGTCAAGCAGCAACAACGTCGGTTCCGCCCAAACATCATGGAGGCTATTGAAGCCGAAGTTCACAAGCTCATTGCTAGTGGCTTCATCCGGGAGGAACAACATCCAGATTGGGTGGCTAACATAGTCCCCGTCCTCAAGAAGACTGGGAAAATACGGATCTGCATTGACTACCGTGATCTCAATACGGCCTGTCCCAAAGATGAGTTCCCACTGCCCATCACCGATGTCATGATTGACAACACATGCGGGTTTGAGAGGATGCCTTTTATGGACGGCTTCTCAGGGTACAACCAGATCAAGATGTATCCCGACGACGAGAAGCATACTTCTTTCCGAACACCATTGGGGGTATACTGCTACACTGTAATGCCCTTCGGATTGAAGAATGCCGGAGCGACCTATCAGCGGGCGATGAGCATGATCTTCCGCGATCATCTCCGAAAGACGGTGGAATGCTATGTTGATGATATCGCCGTCAAAAGCCGCAACAAAGATGAACATCTTCGCGATTTGAGAACGATGTTCGATATAATGCGGGCTCATCGGTTGAAAATGAACCCGACAAAATCCTTTTTAGGAGTATCAAGCGGCAAATTCCTTGGGTTCATTGTCACATCAAAAGGGATCCATCTGGACCCAGACAAAGTCAAGGCCATCCAGGACATGCATCCACCAAGGAACCTCAAAGAGCTCAGAGGTTTGCAAGGCAGGTTAGCCTACATCAGAAGATTCATTGCGAATCTATCAGGCCGCTGCCAGCCATTCACCCGACTCATGAAAAAGGGTACTGCCTTCATATGGGACCAAGCTTGTCAAGAAGCTTATGAAGACATCAAGAGGTATCTCACAAAACCTCCGGTCTTAGTGGCCCCTACATCAGGGAAGCCCTTCCTGCTTTATGTAAAAGCATTGGACTATTCCCTCGGCGCTCTCCTCGCCCAGAAGGACGACAATGGCCATGAGCAAGCCATCTATTATCTGAGCAGAACTCTCATAGTAGCGGAATCTCGCTATAATCCTATTGAGAAAGAGTGTTTAGCTCTCGTCTTCGCTGTCCAGAAGACACGACATTATCTGGTTGGCCAAACCATACATGTCATCTCCAGGGTGAACCCTTTACGTCTTCTCATGACGAAGCCCGGGTCATTAAACCCAAGATTGGCTAAATGGTCACTGCTACTGTCCCAATATGACATGACCTTTACCCCTTAGAAGGCAGTTAAAGGTCAAGCCCTTGCAGAGTTCTTGGCTGCGCACCCAGTTCCAGAACATTCAAAGCTTCATGAAGACATCCCTGATGAAGTCTTCGAATCTAATGCAACCTCGGTAGAGGAGGTATGGCAGATGTTCTTCGACGGAGCATCGCGGATGGGTCCCAAAGGCAAGGTTATCGCCGGAGTGGGGGTTGTGTTTATCTCCCCACAGGATCATATTCTCCCCAGGGCATTCTCCTTGACAGAGTCATGCTCTAACAATGTAGCGGAATACAATGCTCTGCTCATTGGCCTCCAGCTTGCCCATGGAATGGGGGTACGCTACCTCAAAGCCTATGGCGATTCAAAGCTGATCATTAGCCAGGTAAAAGGCGAATATGAGGTCCGTCATGAAGACTTGGTGCCTTACTACCATACAGCCATTGAACTGGCTAGCCTATTTGAAGGCTTTTATATCGGACATGTGTCTCGATCTCAGAATACCAAGGCGGATGCTCTCGCTGCATTAGCGACAACGCTAGCCTTGCCAGCCGACACCGAGTACCACCTCACAGTCGCAACCAGGCATCTTGTATGCTCCAAGCAGGTGCTAAGAGCCCGGGAGGTCCACAATGTCTCCATGAATCTCGAGCCAAAGGATTGGCGCTTCCCGCTCATTGATTATGCTCTCCATGGTCTGCTCCCAGATGATTCTGAGGAAGCGGCTTCCATCAGGCGAAGATCTCTCCGCTTCTATTATGATCCAACCCTGAAGACACTTTATCGTCGGTCATATGACGGTGTCCTCCTCCATTGCCTTTCTCATTCAGAGGCACAGGAAGTGCTTAAAGAAGCACATGATGGCATTTGCGGTGCTCATCAGCCGGGTCCAAAGCTTAAAGACAGGCTGCACAGATTTGGGTACTACTGGCCGACTATGACAGCCGACGCCACCCAATATGCACAAAGGTGTAAAGCGTGTCAAGTCCATGCAGACTTCATACACCAACCTTCGGAATTGCTCCACCCTACTGCTGCTTCATGGCCATTTGAAGCGTGGGGAATTGATGTCGTAGGGCCAATCAGCCCTTCTTCGGCAAGAGGTCACCGGTTTATCCTCGTAATAACCGACTACTTCTCAAAATGGGCAGAAGCCATACCGTTGGCCGAAGTCAAAACCTCCAATCTGGTTAGCTTCATCAAACACCATGTCATCCATCGATTTGGTGTCCCCAGGCGGATCATCCATGACAATGGTCCTCAATTCATAAGCCAAGGATTCTATTGGTTCTGCGATAAATACCGAATTCAGAATGTGGCTTCAACAGCTTACAACCCTGCCGCCAATGGCTTAGCAGAAGCATTCAACAAGACAATCATCAAGCTGCTCAAGAAGTTTGTCTCCTCGAACAAGCGAGATTGGGACGAAAAGCTCGGTGAATGCCTTTGGGCCTATCGAACTACGGTTCGGACACCGACAGGCAATACGCCTTTCTCCCTGGTATATGGGTGTGAAGCGGTCATCCCATTGGAAATCCAGGTGCCATCATTGCGAGTAGCCTTGACTACCAGAATGACATCAGAAGACAATGATCGCCTGCGTCTTCAAGAGCTCGAAGCCCTAGATGAGAAGCGGCTACAAGCTCAACAACACATCGAGCTATATCAGGCTCGGATGTCAAAAGCCTTCAATAAGAAGGTAAATCAAAGGGTCTTCCAGAAAGGAGACCTAGTCTTAGCCGTCAGACGACCGATGATCATGACGCACAAGACCAAAGGCAAATTTTAGCCTAAATGGGAAGGACCGTTCGTGATAGAGACAGTCTATTCAAAGGAGCATACCGCCTTACGACTGCAGATGGCGACCTCCTCATGATGCCGATCAATGGCAAATTCCTGAAGAAGTACTATCCTTAGCCAAGGATCATGCTCTCGATCAAGTTAACATTACACCTCTGATCGAGACCCGCGCTCCAGAATGCGCACAAAGAAAGCCTCTCTCTTTCTCCAAAGCATATCAAACCTGTTGATAGCTGGGGGTTTGCTTAAAATCCCAAGGGACCTGTTCCCATTTGATTCCCTCTCCAGAATCACTTACCAATTCTCATCCATAGAATGGTAGGACCACATATTCCGCTGTTACGTTAACATTAAACCTATGACAGCAGTCCCCTCATTTCTCCTTGTAAGAACGAGACCTCCAAAGTCACTTACCAATTCTCATCCATAGAATGGTAGGACCACATATTCCACTGTTACGTTAACATTAAACCTATGGCAGTGATTTCCTCGTCTCTCTCTGAGAAGACGAGACCTTTTCCAAATTCAATCCGACTTCTGAGCTTGGTGGTTTCTCAACCAGTTATGTCATTGCGACCTCTGAACTGGCAGATAGCCAAGCCTCATCAGTTTTGAGCTTAGTGGCGTCTCAATCGGTTATGTCATTGCGACCTCTGAACCAACGGACAGCTAAGTCTCGATTTTAAGCCCTGTTGACATTTACAAAAGACAGGTCTCGATACTTGTTGACAGTTACAAAAGACAAGTATCACCTATTCTGAGCTTGGTGGCTTCTCAACCAGTTACGTCATTGCGACCTCTGAACTGGCAGATAGCCAAGTCTCACCTATTCTGAGCTTGGTGGTTTCTCAACCAGTTACGTCATTACGACCTCTGAACTGGCAGATAGCCAAGCCTCATCAGTTTTGAGCTTAGTGGCGTCTCAATCGGTTATGTCATTGCGACCTCTGAACTGGCAGATAGCCAAGTCTCAACCTCGGTACCTGCTGACATTTACAAAAGGCAGGTGTCTCCCTTTCTAGCCCCGCAACGGGCCAACAACGAGATTGGCAACGTCTCAATTGGTTATGTCATTGCGACCTCTGAACCAACAGACAGTCATATCTCAACAGCAGAAGTCAAAAGAGAAGATTTTCTATTGGAGCCAAAAAGATAGGATACATGGAGGAGCACATACAATGGCCTACAGGCGCACAGTGTAAGATCGAATCCGATCTCCAAGCGAAGCTAGCCTCGTCCTCCTGTCATCAGCAGCTTGGGCCAGCGCCTGTGACCGCAGCTCATCTTCATTAAAGTCTACTGCCTGAGCCAGACGAGCTTTAACCTCCGCCAAAGTCGCCCTCTGTGACGACTCTTGCCGCGCCAGTTCCTCGCTCTGAGCTCTGAGCTGCTCAAGCCGTGCGGTCTCTTCCAGACGTATTGGCATAGCCCTGGACAGAAGGAGATTCGCCTTCTTGATCATCTCCTCGGCCCTCCTGATCTTGTCTTCAGCATCCAGAAGAGCGCTGGTGGAAGCGTCAATTGCACTCCCAACCTCTGCTTGCCTTGTTCCCAAGGATTCCAAGTCAGAGGAGATAGCCTTAGTGGCTTCCTGAGCAGCAAGCCGGGCCTCGCGTCTTTGCGCAACAAGGTGTGTGAGCCGTCCTTCAGCCAAAGATGCCGGATCAGAACGATAGAGCCGGCGCCACTCCTCTACGGTCTTCTCGAAATCATCCACCAGGAGCTCCAGAGCAGTAGCCTGATGGTACCCCTCAAAGTCCCGGATGCAATCAATACCGCGGGAGAGGACCACCTTCAGCTTCGAGAACGGCACTGGCGAGCCTTTCAAGACTAGACTGATAGTCTGCTCCAAACTGTTATAGAAGCTGTTAACCAGACCACCTATGAAGTCATTTTCAACTTCATTGGCCTTCGGCAGAGGGACAACCTCGGAGCAGTCTACCAGCCCCGCCGATATCACTGCAGAAGAAGAAGCGGGAGCATCAATAGCAGTGGGACAAGCCAAGTGCGACCTCGGCGGAGCCCTCATTGAGACCAGCACATTAGCCACCGCGAAGGAAGGACTGACGACCACTTCGCGAGCACCAGGCATAACCACTTGAGTTGGAGAAGTAGGGCTGGTGACTACCCTCAACTCCGAACTCGCCGGCACTTCACTCAGGAGTGAAGGCACTTGCGGGGCTATTGATTGTTACACAAAAGTGCATATTTTACATCATAACTCCCATGCATATTACAAATAAATAAGTGATTTTTACTCCTCTTCTCTACATATTTGCAGGTACATACTTAAAAGAGAGTTAGCCAATTAATTACCTTAATTAGCAATAATTAAGGTGATTAATTAAAAGATTAAAGATAAAGCCAAATCTCAATCCAGATCCAGAGAGATCCTCGCAACAAACGAAGATTCTAGATATACCACGTGGATAACAAACTCTCAACTGATCTCCAACAGAAAAATCTGGATCAACGGCCCAGATCTTGCCGCGGGGCGCGGCATGGGCGCGGCAAGATCCTGGCCGTTGAGCCCTGGATTTTGTGGCAACAAACTTTGATCTCGAAGCTTCTCATTTCTGCTATAAATACTGGACCTTCACCTACGAGCAGAGATTGATCAGAGAAGAGAGAGAGATTAGTTCATAGTTTTGTATTTTGTTAGTTTTTGTTTAGGGTTTTGTAACTCTCTATGATCTTCTCTTCCCTAGAATTCAATGTAAAAGAGTGATTGTGAGGGAGAGAGCTTGTGTAATCAAGGGTGACACTTGAAGCAACAAGGATTGATCCATCCTCCTTCCTCTACTTGAAGCTTGGTTCTAGTTCTATGTGCTTTCTTTAATTGCTTTCTTTATGTGCTTTGTTTACTTCCATGCTTTGTTTTAGTTCTTTAATGGCTTGTTGTAGCTAATTCTTCTTCCATGTACTAGTTTACCACTAGCCTTGCTACTTCACTAACTCATGTGTGTTTGCTTTTGTTAATCTTGCAAGTGTATGATCTTCTCTTCTCCGATGGTTAAACCACCATCTTGCAAGTGAGAAAGTAATTAGTTCAACACGCGAGACAAATCCTACGCCAATGGAGTGACAACATTAGGCAAGCATTCGCTATCAAGAAGTCTAGTAAGTCTTGGCAAGCTAGCAAGGTAAGCTAGTCATGGATTGCTTCCTTTAAGTTTTCTTTCTTTTTCTTGTGAACACCACAACCACTTCTTGATTTCTTTTCCGACAATTTCCACCATGAACATAGCCATCCCTTCTTTTAGTTTCTTTTGCATTTGATTCACTAAGTTTATAAGCAAGAGAAGAATCATCGTTTGTTCACTTCACTACCACACGTAAAGCTTCTATCGCGAGCTCTCCCTGAGGTTCGACTCGGTATAGTCCTATACTATAGCGGAGACAAGAAAGGGTACATCAAATACATTTCTATACACACAATAAGCAATACCTTTCTTGCCTAATCAAAATTTGGCGCCGTTGCCGGGGAGAGCAACGTATTTTTTTGGTTTAAAGTGAAGTACTAAACGATTCTTCTTCTCTGTTGCAGGTTACAGGAGAAGAAAACAGGAAAATATTCATTGCAGTCACATATAAGTGGACCTGGGCCTCTGCTCAAGAAAGCAGAGCCCAGGATCCCTCCAAAGTGCCGCGGATCCACAAGATTTGCCGTGGAAACGCGGCACAGAGGAGTGAACTTCTGACCTAATTTCTGCAGGCCCTCTGTTTCTGCAAAATTCAACTGCTTCTATACTTGAAATCTTGTATTTTTCACCATATACCTGCTAAATTAAAAACAATAAAAAGTTGGTTTAAATTGTTAAAAATTGTTTAGACACTTGCATTTTAGGCACGTGTCTTTTCAATTCTTTACTTTTACTGTTGAAGAGTGCTGGAGGCAAGGTACGTGTTTGCATTGCATTTAGACTAGGACAAACTCTTGCTTGATTTTCATGCTTTGAGTGTATCCTTGTTATATTTCTTGTACACTTGCACAATTCAAATTTAAGGGCATACCCGTAAATAAGATAAGGTGGGGGAGTTCATTACCCTTTCCTTAGCCCGAAAACCACAATCCCAAGCACTCACTAACCCAAGCCTAATTTAATAAAAAAGTAGACGTTGGCCCTAGGGACATCTCGGACTCAATTAGGAGATTTTCCTAAGGGGGAAAAGTGTTAGAATTTAACTCTTGCAAAATCGGTGTCTAGGAAAGGGGTTGAGGGCCGAAAGCCCGAAGGTTGCTGGTTACTTAATTAAGGAACGTCTCCGGACGGAAAACCTCCCACCAACCTTACCCTTCCCTGGCTGATTAGCTCGTGGTTAGAGTCTACACTGAACCTCCTGTGGACGGTCTATTTGTTAGGAGTCGTCTAGGTCTAAGTCTACCCTAACTTAGGTTAGAATTTTTTTTCTTTTCTTCTTTTGTTTGTTTGTTTGTTTGTTTGTTTGATTTTTGTTTGTGATTGTGTGATATGGCTTACAATTACAATTCTTTCCATCCATATGTCACACACACTCCATATTCGGATAATTCCAACCCGGTGTTTTACAATATGCACCAACCACATATGCCGGGTTGGCCTTATCCGAATCAATATGACTCATACACCCCATCTAATGATTATAATGTCCAAAATAATTTCAACTCTTCACCGAGTAATTGGGGATTCAAGTACCCCGAGTCAAATTCTCAAATTCCTTGTCCATCATATTCACCTTGTCCACAATATTCATTTCCCGAGTCCACTTCATATACTCCTTTTTCTGAACCACCATTTGAAGAAAAATCTGAGTTACAAAGGAGTATAGAAGCAAATTTACAACAGGCCACTCAATACTTTAAGAAAACATTGGCCTCTCCAATTCCACCGTATTTTCAAAAGTCTTACTCAGTTCCACCGCTTCCTAATGAACAACCATTTGTCATGGAAACGAGTAAAGATCTCTTGTGTGAGTCCATTTTTCCATCACCACACATTTTTGACTTACACTATTCACCAAATTTCCAAAATCAAGATTTCTATACTCCCATTCTAGAGCAACCATTTGGAAAT
Source organism: Agave tequilana (assembly GCA_038442645.1). Taxonomy (NCBI): domain Eukaryota; kingdom Viridiplantae; phylum Streptophyta; class Magnoliopsida; order Asparagales; family Asparagaceae; genus Agave; species Agave tequilana. The sequence goes on from JAVJIF010016677.1 coordinate 83,914, forward strand.
ACATCAAGTCAAGATGAGAGTATAGAAAGCTTGAAGGAGTCTTTGTTACAAATGCAAAAAATACAGACTGAGTCCTTCAATAGTGTGAGAGAACAATTGAGTCAATTGGATGACCTTTTCAAGGAAACTCTATCCTATCAACCTTTGACTAATTCAGCTATACCATACTCTATTGATATGACTCCAGACTCCTATCATTTTGAAAATCATGATTCAATTTCAGCATGCTCACCTGAACTTGTCCAAACTTCAGATCCAATTGATACATTGGCAAGTTTTTCATTTCCTAAACTTGAACTTGTCCAAAATTCAAATCCCGTTGACATTTTGGCAAGTTTCTCATTTCCTAAAAATGAACTTGTCCACACTTCTGATCCAATTGACAATTTGGCAAGTTTTCCTTTTTCTGAAATTGAACTGGAACATGATTTTGATCCTGAACTTCCACTAGATGATTCCATATTACTTCCTGATTCAATCATGACTCCGGTGTCTTCACATAATTTCACTTCATTTCCCGAGGCAGTATTGGATCCATTTCCTATCCATTGTGAAATTGAATCACCAATCTTTTATGATGATCACATAGAACTTGGCCAATTCCATACTTCTGAAAATCCAATTGATAAATTGGCAAGTTCTCCACATTTTATTGAATTACATGGGGAATGTGATTTTGAACCCAAACTCAGTGATTCAATTCTTTTTCCTTATTCCATAATGACTCCGGTATCTTTACCTCACATCAATCTTTTCCCGGAGTCAATCTTGGATCCTTTCATAATTCACAATGAAGTTGAATCATCCATCTTTGAGGATCATATTGAACTTTCCCAATTCTACACTTCTGAAGATTCAATTGACATTTTGGCAAGTTCTCCATTTTGTGGAATTGAACTAAAGGAGATATGTGACTTAGATTTGCACATCTGTGATCCAGTTCAAATCCCTGAATCATTATTGACTCCTGTTATATTACCCAATTTGAGTAACATTCTAGAGTCAGTTTTGATTTCCATCTTTCCTGAACTGGAATCACCAATTTTTAATAGTCACATTCAATCATTGGACAATTCATGTGGACTTGAGTTGACATTTCTTGACTTAGACCCAATTCCTAAATCCATCCCGACTCCTGAACCGTATCTTGACTTCATTCACTTCCCTGAGTCGGTGTTCCTTTCCGAGTCTAAGTCAACTGTTCTATCATTTCATGCACCATTCTGGGACAAGGAATTGATAAATTTGACTCTGAAATTATTAGGAAAATCTTGAAATTAGATGGGGTCATGTACATAATTAAAATAACACATACACACATCATTCTTGTGGGTCATATTTTTGCTATTTTTGGTGGGTTCCTGAAAACCCAAAGAAAAGTTGATTGGGCCATGTTCCGTGGACCAATCCGACCACCACCGGAACCACCACCTTCAGGTAATTTTTGTTCCTCCCCTTTCCATTTTGTTTCATGCATACATATATCATGATGCATTGAGGACAATGCATGAAATAAGTGTGGGGGAGGGTTTACTAACATAGGATTTTCATTTTTTAGGATTTTCATTTTCTTTTTAGGTTTTTATTTTCTTTTAGATTTTACATTTCTTTATAGATTTTCCACTTTCTTTTTAGATTTTACTTTTCTTTTAGAAAAATATAAAAAATAATAAAAAAATAAAAAAATAAAAACTTTTTGAAATAAGAGACAACGTTTTGATCTATTTTTAAGAAAATTAAGATGTATCTTAGAGATTAAGAAAGCCTTAATTATGACATCTTAAAAACCTAGTTGAAGTAATAGATCTTGTTTGAAATTATAGGCTAAGTAAGTAAAATTGGTGAGATATTTTTATCTTGAATTTTTTGCCTTAGATAAATATGCACTTCACACTTACACATTTCTTTGGATGGAAACAAAGACCAAAAATGCCATATAAAATAAAAAAAAAGAGAGAGAAAAAATATATATATATATATACCTATAAATAAAGATCACTTATTAAGCTGGGTAATTGTGCCTCAAGAAGCATGATGACTCACGCCTAACGGTGATCTCACTTATTAAGCTGGGTAATTGTGCCTCAAGAAGCATGATTATTCACGCCTAACGGTGATTAAGAATAATCCCTCTTAGTTTTGTGGCCTTTTTCACTCGAGTCCTTAAACCCGAGGGATGTTTCCTCATCTGATGCCCTAAGACCATCTGGTTTGGGAGTCATCGGTTATAGGCTCGCTACATGGGTGACTTAGAAAGCCTAATAAAACTAAGGGAAGAAAAAGAAAAAATATATATATATATATAAATAAATAAATGGCTTTATGGTTGGAGTTGAAATCCCAGGAAATCTTCACTTACACGGTGTGCATATTATCTAGGTTTTATGAAAGATAAAATATTCAATCCAATTTTGAATTCTTACCTTAATTAAAAACAAGATCTTGCATAGAGACTAAGTTTAAGAAAAAATTATTATAGGTGGACTTATGACCTAGGATCACTTATATTTTCGCAAAATAGTTCGTAAACTTGTCTCTTATTCAAAATGCGTTTTCAAAATACTAACATTTGTCTTCTTTCTTTATGGATTTTGTGGGTGTAATCCGCTGAAAACCCTCAGGAGACAACACTCCTCCTCTAGGGTAACCTAGAGGTTTAACGGCTTGTTGCACATGCTCAGTGCAATCGCGTCACCTGCGAAAGTGGTGTAAATAAATTGTTAGTCTAGATTTTCTTTTTCTTTGTTTTGCTCGGGACGAGCAAAAGAATAAGTGTGGGGGTGTGATTGTTACACAAAAGTGCATATTTTACATCATAACTCCCATGCATATTACAAATAAATAAGTGATTTTTACTCCTCTTCTCTACATATTTGCAGGTACATACTTAAAAGAGAGTTAGCCAATTAATTACCTTAATTAGCAATAATTAAGGTGATTAATTAAAAGATTAAAGATAAAGCCAAATCTCAATCCAGATCCAGAGAGATCCTCGCAACAAACGAAGATTCCAGATATACCACGTGGATAACAAACTCTCAACTGATCTCCAACAGAAAAATCTGGATCAACGGCCCAGATCTTGCCGCGGGGCGCGGCATGGGCGCGGCAAGATCCTGGCCGTTGAGCCCTGGATTTTGTGGCAACAAACTTTGATCTCGAAGCTTCTCATTTCTGCTATAAATACTGGACCTTCACCTGCGAGCAGAGATTGATCAGAGAAGAGAGAGAGATTAGTTCATAGTTTTGTATTTTGTTAGTTTTTGTTTAGGGTTTTGTAACTCTCTATGATCTTCTCTTCCCTAGAATTCAATGTAAAAGAGAGTGATTGTGAGGGAGAGAGCTTGTGTAATCAAGGGTGACACTTGAAGCAACAAGGATTGATCCATCCTCCTTCCTCTACTTGAAGCTTGGTTCTAGTTCTATGTGCTTTCTTTAATTGCTTTCTTTATGTGCTTTGTTTACTTCCATGCTTTGTTTTAGTTCTTTAATGGCTTGTTGTAGCTAATTCTTCTTCCATGTACTAGTTTACCACTAGTCTTGCTACTTCACTAACTCATGTGTGTTTGCTTTTGTTAATCTTGCAAGTGTATGATCTTCTCTTCTCCGATGGTTAAACCACCATCTTGCAAGTGAGAAAGTAATTAGTTCAACACGCGAGACAAATCCTACGCCAATGGAGTGACAACATTAGGCAAGCATTCGCTATCAAGAAGTCTAGTAAGTCTTGGCAAGCTAGCAAGGTAAGCTAGTCATGGATTGCTTCCTTTAAGTTTTCTTTCTTTTTCTTGTGAACACCACAACCACTTCTTGATTTCTTTTCCGACAATTTCCACCATGAACATAGCCATCCCTTCTTTTAGTTTCTTTTGCATTTGATTCACTAAGTTTATAAGTAAGAGAAGAATCATCGTTTGTTCACTTCACTACCACACGTAAAGCTTCTATCGCGAGCTCTCCCTGAGGTTCGACTCGGTATAGTCCTATACTATAGCGGAGACAAGAAAGGGTACATCAAATACATTTCTATACACACAATAAGCAATACCTTTCTTGCCTAATCAGCTATCGCCCCCACAGCCCCCGATTTCTCAGCAGCCATGGGCTGATAAGGAGGGAGGTCGCCGTATAGCGCGTCCAACACAGCAGCATCCGCCACGGTCGAAGCACTCGATTCATCCCCCGACCTCTCAGGAGAACCCTCCGGCTCCTTCGAAGCCGATGCACCTTGAGGATTAACACCTGCAACAAAACCAAGGTCAAAAAGGAGACGCAGCAAACAGGCGAAGACCAAGAGGTCGTAGTCATACCGAAGGCCGATGTCACCTCGACAGCCTCATCAGAGTCCAAGGGTCCCATTGGGAAGTCCTTACCGGACTCGACATAAGCGGCCGGCTCGCTCTCGCCCCCGCCGAGCCCCCAGCAGACCACTCAACAGAGCTTGACTTCATAGGACTTCCCTTGGAAGTCCCAATGCCCGAAGGACCAACATTAGCTGCGCCACTCCTAGATTCTTGCGAGTGAGCAGAAGGGCTTGCTGCAGCCCTATAAGTGAACAGGGGATCATAGTGTTCCCCTTGCTCTCCAACTTCCTCAGCTCCTGCGACAAGAAGTAAATGGTGAGTTACTTAAAATGCACTGGATGCATATCAGATGAGGTCAATCTTACCAGTAGTCGGTTCAGCAACCGACGGTTCAGCCACTAATGGCGCAGCGGAAGGAAGCACAGCAGAGGTTTTACCCTCTACCACAATTGTAGGAGCCTGGCGACGGGGCTTCTTCGCCGATGAATTCCTACGGGATCTACTCCCACGCTTCCTCTTGAAGTGGACATCGGAGTCCCCTTCTTCCACTTCTTCCATATATTGTGGGGGAGCTGTCCCCGCCACACCAGAGCCGGCCTCATCAGCGTCAGCATCGCCGACATTAACTCCTGTCCCTGCCTCGAAGCGAGGGCTCCCTGCATCAGAAGCCACGCTATCGTCCACAGCGATAAACTCCTCAATGCCAGGGACACGGACCCGTTTGCCCTCCTGTTTTTCAGAGGCCTTCTGCCTCATCCGCTGAGCGATCAATCTCACACCCGAATTGTTGATGCTAAACCCAACAGGTGTGGAATTCGAGGCTGCATACCACTGACAGAAGCACAGGGTCGTCCGAAGAATGGGATCCCTCAACGGCGTGCGCAGCCACGCCCCAGTACCATCTGCGGTAAAGAACCGCCAGGCACGAGCCCCGTCAATAAGGCTCCCCATGAAAGCCAGGTCCGGGTTGGGGTTACCCACATACAGCTGATCATACCCGAATTGGCGGGCAAACCGGCTCGGGATGTAGGGCTCCAAGTAACAGGTATCCCCACTCCTGTACAACAAGTGCGAGGGCCGGATACAGACCAGCCACTCGAAAACACCCCGACTCATGGGAGACCGACCCGACTCCCCGTCATGGAATTCCTCGTTGTATCCTGCACCTTGTAGGCGAGGAAAACAACGGAAGAGGCTATAAGCGTCATAACGACGCACTGACTTACGAGCCTCAGCCACGTAAGTCTTCTGCCATGAACGGCCTTCAAAGCGGCGGAGAAGTACCGTTTGAACACCCTGCGAAGGATCCTCCCCAGCGCTGATCAAAGCCGGGCAGTGCAAGGCGAACCACGCCATCAAGTAGGTATACGGCAAACCTACCCTAGGATTGGGTCCGTCACAGGGCAAGACCGCACCCTTTCCTCACCTCGACGCCATTGGCCTACAGAAGCCCTCCGTCAGCGCACGGAGACCCCTCTGAATACAGCACACCATGGCCGGGAGGAGAGCCAGACGGTGGCCGTGGACCAAGCGAACGGCAGGCAACAGCACGCTCGGGTGAACAATGTCACCCTTAGAAGAAGGCACAATACACTTCTTTAACCATACGATTAAGAAGCCGGCCAGCAGCGCCTTACGAGACATAGGCCGACGGGCCTGATGGTGAAAGCTCCGAAGAACATCACCCTTCCCGAAGGGACCATCGTCTTCAGTCACGACGATATCCTTCTCGGCATGCGCCTCCATCCTTTGCAAGATGTCCTCTTCAGCAACTCCGCAGTGGGCTGCTTCAGGCGCATTGTTCATGTCCGGGAACAGATAGCTCCCCCAACTCTTCAAGCTCTTCGAGCTACCCTTGCCACCAGGGTGGATGCTAGAGCAAATGTGCAGGTGGCACATCAATTCCCAGTATGTTTCAAGCAGAGCAGGCTCTTGCTTCTCCATGAGAGCCAACTCCGCCTCACAGGGAAAGTACTCTTCGTATGGAAGAGACCCAAAGGGCAAAGCAGAGATTTCTCGCATCTCATGCAGAGCCATGCCTAATTCGCCAACCGGGGTGAAGAAAGTCCCAGAAGCCGGACAGTACAGCTCAAGAATGGCGTAGAAGCACGCCACCTTTGTTTCAATGCCGTAGCAGGTCGCCCTGACGGCCTCATGGAGGTTTAACCTCTCCAAATCCTCTCCGAAATAAGCGAGGATATAGTTGGTCAACCCCGCCCACCATGACCTAGGAGAATGGACCCAACCAGGAGTCCTGAAATCAGTGGCAGGATAATTCCCGCCAACTTCGCAGAACTGAGCGCCAAAGGTTGGTGCCGCAGCTGGGTTCTTGCCCACCGGAAGTTCTTGCAATACCCTCCCAGGGTATAGCCCTATTATGCTGCGAGGAGGGCCCGCCCCTGAACAGCCGGACCTATACGACAGTCTCCCGACATGGACAGACTCGGCGTTTTAGCTCACGCCCCACGCCATCTTCCTAGCTTGAGCCACACTCGCGAAGGAAGACAAAGCAAATTGCCGCTTAGTGGACGGGAGGTAAAATTTCTCGCCATCCAACTGGAAAATCCACTGGCCTTCACCGGCCTGTAGCTGGCGATCGGGATCAGGCGCAACATCCCCAAACATGAAGTCAGGCTTTCTGTAAACCTGACGGTCGATATCTTCAAGGGAGCAGTAGTCAATATGCTCCGCATGGTCTGAGGCTGACCATCCTGGATGAGCGTATCCCGCACAAAGGAGCTCGGCTCGCTGAACAATGAAGCCTGCCCATAAAACTCCAAGCTTATGTCACCGCCTGCTCGACTGGTCAGACCGAACAGACTGCTCTGGAGACCGGAGGCGTAATGCACTGCAAAAACAGAAATGAACCATGGTTAGTTCATCAATCAAGTGGATATGAAGCACAAAAATTCGCTAAGGCAGAGCCTCGCCCAGCAAGCAAAGCCAATAGAGCGACTCGCGGATGAAAACTGCATCTGCGCAAAAAACATCCAAGGCACCAACTTCGCTTCAGTAGGAAGTGGTATAACCCCCGAGGGCTGATGTCAGCAAAAAGGGCATTATGGTCAAGAGTCATCATGACTGAAAGGACTTATTCAAGTCCTGTTCCTCAAAAGGATGGAGATGGCCCAAGATATGGCTTCGTGCGAAAGCCCAAAGAAGAACTGTTCAGTTCTTAACTCC